>MDKI01144106.1:0-28639 GCA_005239505.1 Nicotiana paniculata | reverse complement strand
TTATGGCTAATAAGCCTAGAACAGAGTCTAAATTCATAAAATGACCCCTTGGGTCATCACAATAAATTAAAATGTCAAATATGTGTTGAATCTAAGTTTGTAAAGCATGTTTATAAGTTTATTGAAAGGAATTCAAATTCTTTAGACTTAATTCATAGTGACATTTATATATGAAGTCGACACCGACTCAAGGTGGGAAAAAGTATTTTATTACTTTTATTGACGATTACACTCGATATTTTTATGTTTATTTGCTTAATAATAAGGATGAAGCAATTGAAGCATTTAAGCAATACAAGAATGAAGTGGAGAATCAATTGAATAAAAAGATCAAAGTGATTAGAAGTGATAAAGGTGGAGAATATGAATCTCCGTTTGTAGAAATATGTTCAGAATATGGAATTATCCATCAAACTACTACACCTTACACACCTCAATCCAACGGAATTGCGGAAAGGAAAAATCAGACATTAAAGGAAATGCTGAATTCTTTATTAATAAGTTCCGGATTACCGCAGAGTTTGTGGGGGGAAGCTATCTTTACATCTAATCGAATACTCAACAGAGTACCCCACAACAAAACGCAATCTATTCGATATAAAAAATGAAAAGGAAGAAAATCCAACTTGAAATATTTCAAAGTGTGTAGGTGTCTAGAAAAGGTACTTGACAAGTTCAAGTATTTGGATTTAAAAATTTCCAAGACTCCAATTGACGTGAGTTATGCACTTCAAAAGAATGAAGGTGAAAGTGACTCACAACTAGACTATGCAAGTGTATTGGGAAGTTTGATGTATATCATGAATTATACACGACCAGATATAGCATGTGCTATTAGCAAACTGAGCCGGTTTACAAGTATTCCCAATCAAATACATTGGATGGCAATGAAACGAGTTTTGGGGTATCTGAAACACACCCAAAATTGTGCTTTGCATTATAAAAAATATCCCTCTGTGATCGAGGGATATAATGATGCAAATTGGATCACTGGATATCTGAAGTTAAATCCACGAGTGGATATGTTTTCACAATTAGGGGTGGAACAGTGTCTTGGAAATCATCCAAACAAACGTGCATCGCCCGTTCTACAATGGAATCTGAATTCATAGTTTTAGATAAGGCCGGTGAAGAAGATGAATGGCTCCGGAATTTCTTGGAAGATATTCCATTTTGTCCCAAACCTTTGGCACCTATTTGTATACATTGTGATAGTCAAGTGGCAATAGGCATGGCAGGGAGGGTTATGTATAACGAAAAATCTTGTCATATACGACGGAGACACAATACCGTTAGACAACTACTCTCTAGTGGTGTTATCACGATTGACTACGTAAAGTCAAGAGATAACGTGTTGGGTCCACTTATAAAAGGCCTCTCTAGAGAGGTAGTTGAAAGATCATCAAAGGGAATGAGGTTAAGGCCTAGGACAAGTCATCGTGGTGATAACTCTACCTAGAAGACTGGAGATCCCAAGAGCTAGGTTCAAAGAGATCACACAAAGTTATAAATGACGGTTCAACATCATCAAATAACTCAACCCATTCTCGTGATGAAGACAATGTTCAAAATCAAGGTAAATCATTAAGGTTTTTTGATGAGTCAATAAAGCTTAAATAGAACTGGTGCACCCCAAGGCGACACGCTGGGCCTAATAAACCCCTTATCAAGAAGTTCCTGAAGTTGCTCTTTCAATTTTTTCAATTCAGCTGGTGTCATGCAATACGGAGGAATAGAAATGGGTTGAGTACCCGGCACCAAATCAATATCTATGTCGGGTGGCATATTCGATAGGTCGGCAGGAAACACATTCGGAAAGTCTCGCACTACCGGTACAGAATCAATAGTAGGGGTGTCTGCATCAACATCTCTCACAAAGGACAAATATGACAAACACCCCATCCCGACCATCCGTTGGGCCTTCAAGTAGGAAATTACCCTGCTGGGAATATAATCTAGATAACCTCTCCATTTGACCTTTGGCAAACCCGATAACGCCAATGTCACGGTTTTTGCGTGACAGTCCAGAATAGCATGACATGGAGACAACCAATCCATACCCAATATTACATCGAAATCAACCATACTAAGCAATAAGGGATCAACTCTAGTCTCTAGTCCCCCAATAATTACCACACACGACTGATACACATGGTCCACAATAATAGTATCGCCCACCGGCGTAGATACACGAACAGGTGAAACTAAGGACTCAAGGGGCATATCCAGATAACGTACAAAATATCATGAAACATACGAATATGTGGAACAAGGGTCAAATAATATAGAAGCTTCCCTGTGGCACAGTGAGACAATACATATGATCACTACATCTGAAGTAACAACATCTGGCCTGGAAGTAATAACATAGAATCGGGCCTGAACACCACCTGATCGACCTCCCCCTCTTGGGCGACCCCTAGCTGACTGAGCCCCACCCCGAGCTGACTGGCGAGTGGTGAAGAAACTAGTGCAGGAGTCATAGTCTAACTCCTCTGCTGAACTAGACCTCATGAAAGGCGGGGAAAATATTTACTCACATGAACCATCTCCACAATCATAGCAATCTCTCGAAAAATGGTGGCAAGTTCTAAGGCGGACCTCGAGAACCAGAATAACTACCAGAAGAACCTGGTAGAGATGAACCCTGAACTGATGGTGCATGTTATGAAATCTGAGCTGGAAGTGCACTAAGAGAAGAATAACTCGATCGAGCACTGTATGAACCATGACCAACTAATGCACCACGATGAGATGGACGAGCCATCTAAGCGGGCCTATAAGGTCGACCCCTGCTGTGATAGGACTATCCCCCAGAAGGAACACTGCTGGAATTACCCGGACCATGGGACCTCTTGGCCTCCCTCTCCTCATGACCCTAAATGAGATCCCACTGGTCTCCAGAATACCCGCTGTACAAACTATCCGCTGGCATCTGTCTAAGAATTCTGAGCATCCTCTGACTCAGCTCCACTGAAAGTGGGAGGATGGAGTCTCCCAAAACTCTCTAATCTCTTCTGCTCCTCATCGTTCATAATAGGACCCACCTGATCCTGAGTAGCTGTAACTGGCTGGACTGGTAGTGCCCTAGTAACTGAAGTCCCTGACTACCTGCTCTGGAGTACGGGTGAAAGGGGTATGAGTACCTCCCCCGGCCTGAGTCGAAACCACCTGAGCAAGGCCAGTGCAAACAATCAATATTTGGGCTAAAGCCTCCTGAAGGCCTGGAATCATAATAGGCACAACTGGTGCCTAAGCTGGTCCTGACAGCTCAACTATATCTGGAACCTGATCCTGAGCTGGAGCAACTTGTGGTTCTACATGTGCTTCTCCAACTGCCGTACAAGCTATACCTTGACCTCTACCATGACCCTGGCCTCTCGTGGCCTTAATTGGTGGCTGACCATCCAATCCAGTATTAGTGTCTTCACCATCTGTGAGAGAATAAAATAACATAAATTTAGTTTTCGGAATCAACACATTCGCACGATAGAATACAAGAAAGTGAAATTTTCCTAAGGGTACGACAGCCTCTCGAAGATAAGTATAGATGTCTTTGTACCGATCCGCAATACTCTACTAAACCTGCTCATGACTCGTGAGACCTATGTAACCTAGACTCTGATACCCACTTGTCATGACCCAAAATCAAATATGTTGTGATGGTGCCTATCTTAATACTAGGCACGCCGACAACTTCAATAGCCCACAATTTCTTTTTGTTTGAAACATAATATTTGGATTCAATAGAAAATCTCACAGATACAGATATAAACACACTCCCAAAACCCGGTGTCATTGAGTACGTGAGCATCGAAATGATAACAAAGTATGACTGATAAAAACACTATCTAAACATATTGAGAGTCAAGGTCTGCAGACGCCAAGCAGTTTCCTTGAAAGTCTCCAACAGATAAAACTCTAAAATCTAGCAGACGCCGTATTCGGAAGTACCTAGATTTTCACACAAGGTGCATGGTGTAGTATGAGTACAACCAACTCAATAAGTAACAAGACTAACCTTTGGGCTGAAAGTATTGACGAGCTCAACAGGTACAGTCCAATATAAAAATAACAACACAAAAATGTAGGCATGTTTTCAAGTTCAAAAGTTAAACTCAGTATAAGTAAAATAGATCAATTCTTAATGATATGAGGAATATGTCATCTCTATATCTACATGCCAATGTATGTGCGGTATGTGATACACCTCAGTGGAAAACCCGTGTATTCACACTCATAAAATACTCAATCACCCAATATTGTATATGGACAATCCAACCCAGGGAAGATCCATCCCATATATATATATATACACACACACACACACATCAATTGACAATCAATTACTCAGTACTGTATAAGGCCAATCCAGCCCAGGGGAAGATCCATCCCCAAATATAAATGATTCGGACAAGATCCATGTCCAGGGAATTCATCACAATTATAAACAAATAAGGCAACTCCATGCCCTTGGAAGTCCATCCCAAACATAAGATCATTTGTGCTCATTGTGGGGGGGGGGGGGTTGCAGATTCTGGAGGGGCTTCTTCAGCCCAACCGCTATATAAAGTCGATATGCCTATTGCGGTGTGCATTCCGATCCCATAATAATAAAGCCTATAGGTCCTACTGCGGCGTGCAGTCCCGATCCATATTATAATAATAATAGTAATAATAATAATAATAATAATAATAATAATAATAATAATAATAATAATAATAATAATAATAATAATAATAATAATAATAATAATAATAATAATAATAATAATAATAATAATAATAATAATAATAATAATAATAATAATAATAATAGACTCTTCTCTCTCTTTTCTCCCGGCGCACGTTAGAGTGCATGTGCTAACGTACGCCATCAACTATTGGGAGGGGACGACCGAAGAGAATTGTAACTGTGACTCCAGTGACTGAATCTACAGGTATGATCACTCCAATTCTGAGGAATGGCAACAATTTGGAAAGAGATCAAGGGAAAAGTCCAATGGAACAGTGGCCACCATTGTAAACCATGAAGGAAGCTGTGAAAACTCCATTGGATAAGAACGATCATGGTGGTAAATTTACTAATGATGCTCCAATGATACATGCAAGTATAAATTTAAGAAAAAATGTGAAAATTGGTAAGAATATGGATCCAATTACGTCGAACTGGGAGTACAAGGAGATGCAGGGAAAACGGTTCAATCTCAAGTGACTTTACCTACTGTTGAGGCTTATAAAGGGCAGAAGCAGTGGGCAAACCTATTTGTGAGATCGAAATATGCGGCAAAAGGTATGGATCTGAGATATATTGCACCTACTATAAAAAATGGTGAGGTGAATGTGGAGCTCTGTAAGGAAGAAATTGAGGAGGAGACTCAGAAATGGAAGCTAGCGTTAATTCTGTATGTTGTTGGTGGAAGTCCAACAATAGGCGCCAAGGAAAGGTACATTGCTTTAGTATGGAATTTTGTAGCTAAGCTTAAGGTGTATTTTCACAATGATGGTTATTTTGTGGTTCGTTTCAATTCTATTGAGGATAGGAATAAAGTTCTATATTCAGGACCTCACATGTTTAATAATAAGCCAATCATTGTCAAAATGTGGTCGGCTGATTTTGATTTCAATAAAGAGGTTCTGCAAACTATACCAGTATGATGAAGTATCCTAATTTGACTTTGAATTGCTGGGGAAATAGGTCGCTAAGTAGGATAAGCAGTAGGCTAGGAATTCCTCTTTATGCTGACGCTTGTACTACTCAAGTGGATAGGATCTCATATGCAAGGGTATTGGTTGAAATGGATGTTACTAAAGAGATGCCTAGGTCTATCAAAGTGACTGATCCTAATGGAAGGGAGTTTATCCAGGAAATAACATATGATTGGGTTCCTGAGTTTTGTACTAAATGCATGCAAGTTGGTTACCAATGTAGAGTGGCTGAACAAATAGGACCAAAGGTGAAGACTAAGAATGTAAAACAGAAACATGAATGGCAACCTAAGTTGACATCCAAAGTACAGAAACTAGCTGTTAAGGAGTAATTGCAGGTGAAAGAGAATACTAATGAAGGGAATGCTAGTTATAGTGCACTAATGGCTAGTACTAGTACATGAACTATACCAGGAAATGAGGAGCAAAGAGGGCAGACTGTTATAGGGAAGTCAGCAGCTAGAATAAGAGAAATTCTTAATGTAATCAATGGTTTAATCTACTTGCAGAATCTAAACTGCAGCTAGCTATGCCAAGACAGATAGAGGAAGGAACAAGTAGACAACATGGTGATACTGGGCAAGAAGGGTCTCTTCAATCTCTCTTTATACCTATATGAAGTTAGTAACCTGGAACATAAGGGGCTTAAATAAAGTCTCTAGACAAAAAGAGCTGAAGTGGTTCATATGTAGTTATAAGGTACACATGATAGCATTACTAGAGCGTAAAATAAAAAAGCAGAAGGCTGAGCAAGTTATAAGGAAAATTACTCCTTGATGGGCATACTTAGACAATTATGAATATAGTAGTAAAGGAAGAATATGGTTGTTGTGGGACTCAAGTGAAATAGAGTGCAAAGAGGTGAGTACATCTGATCAGATAATACACACTACATTATATGTTAGGAGATTGGATATGAGGTTTACTTTTACAGTTGTGTATGGCCTGCATAGTGTTGAGAACAGGAGAAGTATGTGGAGTGAACTGACAAGGCTGCACTCAATACAACAAGGGCCATGGTTGATAATGGGGGATTACAATGCTATTATATCAGTTGAAGATAAACAAGTTGGTAATCCTATGCAAGAACTGGAGATAAGAGATTTCAATGAATTTATTGAAAATACTGGATTGGCAGAAATAAAGTCTAGTGGAAGGAATTTTACATGGACTAATGGACACACTAATAGTAAGATTGATAGAGCTCTGATTAATGCTGATTGGATGCTGGCAATGTCACAATTGGAGGTTTGGATTATGGATCCACACTGTTCTGATCATTCACAACTGAGTATAGGGAGGAGAATGAAGAATATAGTTCCAAACCTTTTAAATTCCTAAACCACCTAGCTGAACATGATGACTTTATGAAGATAGTTACTGAAGCATGGGAGAGACCACATGAAAAATACAATGTGAGGAGTATTTGGCAGAAATTAAAGAGAGTAAAAAAAAAAACAGGATATGAAGGTCTTAAACAAGAGTGAATGTAATGCTGTTGGTGATAGGACCAAGGTGTGTAGACAAAAACTAACTGATTTACAAGAACAAATGAGGGATCCTGGGCAAAATGAGACCTTAGTAGCTGAAGAGAAAGTACTGAAAATACAACTGAAAAAATGGCTAGGGGTGGAGGAAAGCATTATGAGACAGAAATCAAGATTCAAATGGCTACAGCTAGGTGATACCAACACAACATATTTCTTTGCAAGTATGAAAAACAGATGCAGCCAAAACAAGATCAGAAGACTAATAAAGAGTAATGGGACTAAAATGCAAACAAGGAAGGACATTGATGATGAGGTGACATGGTTCTATCAACAGTTATTAGGCTCATCAACAAGTGAGTTGCCTGCTATTAAACCAGCTATCATGAGAGATGGTCCTATGGTAAATAGATTGCAACAACTACAATTGCTAGCAGAGGTATCAAATGAGGAGATTTATCAGGCTTTAAAAGGTATTAGTGACAACAAAGCCCCTGGGTGTGATGGATTCAATGCTTTATTCTTCAAGAACGCTTGACCTATAGTAGGGGACACAATCACAGATGCAGTTATGGAGTTCTTTGCAAGTTCAAATATGTTTCAGCCTATCAACTGTACAACAGTAGCTCTTGTTCCTAAGGTTAAAAGTCCTTCTAAAATTACTGAGTACAAGCCCATATCATGTTGCACAATACTTTACAAGATTATATCAAAGGTACTAACTAACAGATTATAAGGAGTGATGGATGGTCTGGTGGATAAAAGTCAGTCTTCCTTCGTTCCTGGAAGACTGATTAATGATAACATAATACTTAGTCATGAGTTAGTTAAAGATATGGCAGGAAGGGTGTTTCTCCTAGGTGTATGATGAAAATAGACATGAAGAAGGCCTATGATTCTGTGGAATGGGGTTATCTAGAACAAGTGTTGACATATCTGCAGTTGCCAGGGAGATTTGTGCAATGGATTATGAGCTGTGTTACAACTGTCTCATACTCCATTATGATTAATTGGCAGCCTACAAAGCCATTTCAAGCTAAGAAAGGATTGAGACAGAGAGATCCCCTATCTCCTTATCTATTTGTGCTGGTTATGGAGTATTTGACAAGACTATTAAAGACACTCAAAAAGGAACTTAATTTCAACTACAATCCTAAGTGCAGCAAACTGAACATAGTGCAATTGAGCTTTGCTGATGACCTATTACTATTCTGTAGAGGTGATGCCATGTCTGTTCAGTTATTATTTCAGTGCTTTCAACAATTCCTAAAGGCTTCTGGGCTAGTGTCTAATACTGATAAAAGCTCCATATTCTTTGGTGGAGTACATGATGATCAACAACAGAAGATATTGCAAGACTTGGGCTTTGTCAAAGGAACATTACTAGTTAGATACTTGGGAGTACCTCTTAGCTCTAAGAGGTTATCATTGGTACAATGCCAGCCTTTTCTTGAGAAGATGCTAGGAAGAATACAATCTTGGACATCAAAGTTTTTGTCCTATGCAGGAAGAATTTAGCTAATCAAGAGTGTAATTTTCTCTATCCAGGTATACTGGTCTCAGGTGTTTGTCCTTCCAAAGAAACTGATCCAACTTATTGAGAGAGTATGTAGAACATTCTTATGGACTGGGGGTGTAGAAGTTTCAAGGAAAGCTCTATTGTCATGGGACAGTTTATGCAAGCCTAAAGCAGCAGGTGGTTTAAATCTGCTGGATATAGAGGCATGGAATAAGGCTGCTATATGTAAACTCTAGTGGAATCTATGCAAGAAGAAAGATAGGATGTGGGTGCAATGGATACATGTGTATTATAAGAAGCAGAATGCATTGTGGAGTATTGAACCAACACAAGCTTCTTGGATAGTACAGAAAATCCTTAAATCCAAACAATACTTTGAGGAAGCTGGTTATACAGAGGAGGATGTGGAGGGGATAAATAGCTTCTCTATTAAGAATAAAATAAGGGGTGATTTTGATAGAGTACCATGGAGGAAACTGGTGCATAGCAGTGTTGGAGTGCCAAAATGGAACTTTTTAGTTTTCCTAGCTACACATAGAAGGTTGATGACTAAAGATAGGTTGAGGGGTTTGGGATATGTGGAAGGTGTAACATGTTCTTTATGCAACATTGAGGAGGAGACAACTGATCATTTGTTTTTTCAATGTGCTTATACATCGAGAGTCTGGTCAGCAATGCTGCAATGGCAAGAAATTCAGAGGCAACCAATGATGTGGGTAAATGAATTTGAATGGGTAGGAGAGTACTATAAAGGGAGGAGCACAAAAGCTGAGTTATATAAACTCATTCTGGCAGGAACCTTGTACTACATATGGCAAGAGAGGAATAGCAGGATCTTCAATGGACTGCATCGATCAGAAGTACTACTAACCATAACCATAACACAAGGGGTGCATGGACGAGGAGGAAATAAACACATTCTACAAAGAAGATTACTGGAGCTTAACTACTATCCTAGTATGTAATGAATTGTTCTATAGCAGTAGTTAGTAACTGTTTCTTGTAGTAGTAGTAACTGAAGCCAGGAAATGGAGCTAAAATATGGGGTATATGTCCATATTAAGCTTGTTTGCAATTTGTAAATATTGTTGAGAAATGAAAGTTTTTTCAATTATCAAATAATAATAATAATAATAATAATAATAAAGCCAATATGGCTTGCCGCGGCACGTAGCTCGATCCCATACATATCCTCGTAATGGATGAACATGGCTGAGTATGAAATGTACATTTTAAAATAATTAATTCAACGGCAACACGACCCTATGGGTCCCAAAATATTGGCACGTAACCTAAACATGATCTTTAATACGAGCTTCAGCTCAATCTCTCTGACACGTGGAGGATATGCGGATAAAACAAGATTCTTTAATTTTACAACTCCACATAATTTATATAAGTCACAATTTCTATGGGGCACACTCACACGTCCATCACCTAGCATAAGCTCCACCTTCATACAATTCACATAACACATAATTCAGGGATTTATATCCTCAGAACCAAGTATAGAAGTGTTACTTACCTAGAACCGTGTGATTCTTTATTCCAATATGCCATTGCCTCGCGGATTGGCCTCCGAACGCCTCGAATCTATTCACAATTAATTCGATTCAGTCAATACAAATTATAAGAATTAATCCCATATGAAAATACTAATTTTCCAACAAAATTCGAAATTCCACTCAAAACTCGCCAGTGGGGCCGACATCTTGGAACCCGACAAAACTTACAAAATATGAACGCCCATTCAACCACAAGTCGAACCATACCAAATTTATCAAATTTCGACATCAACTCGACCCTTAAATCTTCAATTTAACCTTAAAGGTTTTCACAATCTTCCCAACTTAAAACACCAATTAAGTTCTAAAAATAGCAATAGATTTAGGTAATTTGACCAAAATTGAGTTAAGAACACTTACCCCAATGTTTTCCTTGAAAATCTCCGAAAAATAGCCTCTCCCCGAGCTCCAAATTGTTAAGAATAGATAATGGGACAAAGTCCCATTGTCCATTTTCAGAACATGAATCCTCTACCTAGTCATTTGCTCCCTACACGATCGTGGACTCATTCACGCGATCGTGAAGCACAAACATCCCACTATCTAAATTAACCTTATGCGATCGCGGATAATTCCACGCAATCGTGAAGCACAGTTCCACAGACCTACGCGATCGCTTAGCACAAAGTCGCGTGACCCCTGTTACCTCACTTCCTTTATGCGGATGCGACATGCCTCACGCGTTCGCGATGTGTGAGATGCTCCAGCTACACGATCTCAGACCAATCTATGCGCTCGTATAGAACAATTTTTCAACATTCCCCAATTAAGCCTACGCGACCACGAACCTTATCACGCGATCGTGTAGAAGGAAACTAGACCTATTCATTAGAAAAACTTCAGAAAAATTCCAAGTCCAAAATTCAATCTTTTAACCATCTAAAACTCACTCGAGGCCCCTGGGACCTCGTCCAAATATACCAACAAGTCTTAATACATCATACGAACTTAGTCGAAACCTCAAATCACATCAAACAAACGCTAAAACCATGAATCATACCCCAATTCAAGCCTAATGAAACTAAGAAATTCAAACTTCTACATTTGATGTCGAAACCTATCAAATCAAGTCCGATTGACCTCAAATTTTGCACACAAGTCATTAAAGACATAACGGGCCTATGAAAATCTTTAGAATCGAACTGTGATCCTGATATCAAAAAGTCAACTCCCCGGTCAAACTTCCAAACTTAAATTTCCTATTTTTGCCATTTCAAGCCTAATTTAGCTATGGAGTTCCAAATAATTTTTCGGACACGCTCCTAATCCAAAATTACCATACAGAGCTATTGGAATCATCAAAACTCTATTACGGGATCATTTACACATAGGTCAACATCTGGTGAACCTTTTTAACTAAATTTTTTCATCCTTGAGACTAAGTGTCTCAATTCATTTCGAAACCTCACCGGATCTGTCACGACCCAAAATCCACTATAGGTCGTGATGGCTTCTAAAGCCGCCGTCAGACAAGACAACTATGTTTCATCCACTTAATTACTCATTTATATTCCTTTTAATAGTATGAATAGAATTTGCGGGACAAATGATAATATTTTTCACAAACTACAACAATGAACAACCCGTAAGCACCCCCAAACCCGATGTTATGAGCATCGACTAGGAAATATGATAACATATAACATATGTATAGAATACAAATTAGACAGGAAAAATGTAAATAACTCTGATGGATACTCTATGTGTTGCGGACTCGTAACATGAGATGCAGCTCACCTAAGTCCCCGTAATAGCCGCGCCTCTGCGCCCACAAGACCACTAGACATATATGTGTTTGAAAAAAATGTGTGGCAAGTGTAGCATGAGTACGTAATCAACGCATACCCACTAGTCTAATCTCGAATAAGTAGTGACGCGGGGTCTGCTTCGACACTTACTATGGGCTAACAATAAAATCGATATTATAATTAATCATGGATTATATAAATATAGCTGAAAACTCAATAACAAGAAATAAATAAACAGTTTTTTCACTAATAAGTAAATCCAAAATTTATTTCCATTATTTAAAATTTTTTTATCTCTCAAGCCAATGAAACAATATCAATAATAATTGGACTCCAAGAATTTTTACGGAATTATGCCGAGGTTGTACGACCTTATCCAACAAACAAATATATAAAATATGCACTACCGAGGGTCGAACACACGAACCATAGATGCATCTATCTGCTACTGAGGTGTTTGGCCCGTTCCACAATAAGAGAAAAATACATTAAAACAACCGATTCAAGATTTATTAAGAGGCTAATATCCAAAGAAATACCAATTCTCATTAACGATCAAGTGACCTGTCCAAAACTCAAGTAAATGAAGTTTAACCTTTTACAATTCCTTTATCAAGTTCCAATATGAGTTAAGCAATTAAATTAACAAGTAGGGTGCAAACATCGCAAGTATAACATGATTTGGGTTCTAAACTATCCAGACATAAGCATAATTAGTAGCTACATAAGGACTCTCGCCACCTTGTGCGTATGTAGCCACCATAAATAGAAGCACATATTAAATCAATCCACCTATGGGGTTAATTCCCTCTTACAAGGTTAGAAACGAGACTTACCTCGTCTTAATGACCACTTTCCAGTCACAATTTTGCTCTAAAGACCCAACTTGGTGTTGTTCAATCCTAAACTAGTCAAAAAACATGAAAATTAATCAAAACTATGCTCCAATGCTTGAAATTTAACAATTTCTAAAAATTCCCAACTCCGCTCGAAAAGTTGGCAGTGGAGCCCACGTCTCGGAACCCGACAAAACTCACAAATCTGACAACCCATTCCGAGACGAGTCCAACCATGAAAAAATTATCAATTTTTTCTTCCATTAATCTACGGTCATGATGTAATTAAGTATGAATCATGAAATATAATCAATATAGGATAAGGATCACTTACCCAAATGTTTTCCCTTGAAAATCTCTCAAAAATCGCCCTTTCCTGAGCTCCAAATTGTTAAAAATAGGAAATGGGACGAATCCCATTTTCAGAACTTAAACCTGCTGCCAGTCATTTACCGAAAGCACAAAAAAATTTCAGCATTTTTTTACTCTATGCGACCACGGCCATTCTCCCGCGATCACAAAGAACAAATTTTTCCAACAGCCTTCTCCAACTCTTCCGAATAGCCTCTAGTATAATGGTCATAACTTTTATTAAAAAATTTCGAATAATAAATGGTTTAACTTTCTTAATATTATACACCAAGATCTACAACTTTCATGTTTTTTTCATCTCCCAATTCATTATATCTTTCGAGATATAGGGTGCCAAAGTCGTCCCTGTGAAACACAAATTTCTTCTTTGTGATTTCCAAACATCTTCCCAGACACACTGTAGTGTACTAACCATAACTTTTTGTACACAACTGAAAATGCTAAACTGTTTGATGTTATGAAAACTAGACACAAAGCGCTACAATTTTTGATTTTTGGATCATCTCCAAATTCCTTATAGGTTGCGAGATATAAACTTTCAAAGTCGGGGCAGGCCAGCAGAAAGTTTTCCTTACGCGATCATGCAAGGTCTTCCACGATCGCGAATCACTGGACAATTTCTCCCATTTTACTTACCGTGATCGGTCCAATTCCCCGTGATCGCATAGCACACTGTTGTAGCTAAAATCCAGCAGCTAAATATGATCTAGAAATAGTCTGAAACCACCCCGAAACTCACCCCGAGCCCCTTGGGACCCTATCTGAACATACCAACAAGTCTCAAAACATAACACGGACATAGTTGAGACCTCAAATCACATCAAACAACGTTAAAAACACGAATCACACCTCCAATAAGCCTAATGAAACTAAGAAATTCCAACTTCTACATTCGATGCCAAAACCTATCAAATCAGTTCCGATTGACCTCAAATTTTGCACACAAGCCATAATTGACATTACCGACCTGCTCCCACTTCCGAAATTAAAATACGACCCTGATATCAAAAAGTCCATTCCCGCTCAAACTTCCAAAAACCTTCAACTTCAAGCTTTTGCCAAACGACCCCAGAATGACCTACGGACCTTAAAATCCACATTCGGACGCGCTTCTAAGAATAGAATCACCCTACATAGCTATTCCCACTCTCGAAATCCCAAACATACATCGATAACATTAAAATACACTTCAACCCAAACTTATGAAATTATTCCAAAATACTAACTTTCCATAATAAGCGCCCAAATGCTCCCGAGTCACCCAAAACCCGATCCGAACATACGCCCAAGTTTGAAATCATCATACGAACCTATTGGAACCTTCAAATCCCAATTCCAAAGTCGTTTACTCAATAGTCAAACCTTAGTCAACTCTACCAACTTAAAATCTTACGAAATGAGAATTATTTTTCCAAATCAACTCCGAACTTCCCGAAATTTAATTCTTACCACACGTACAAGTCATAATATCTAAAGTGAAGCTACCCAAGGCCTCAAACTGCCGTACGACGCGCTAGAGCTCAAAATGATCGGTCGGATAACCGATTATCCCGGCAAGTCACATAACAACTGTAAATCACAGATTGAGTAGTAAATGGGGGAACAGTGCTGTAATACTCAAAACGACCGGGTGGATCGTTACATTGTGGCGTTGGGAAATTTGTAAATACAAGTTGATTATGTTGTGATGTTGTGATAATATTCTGTGTGAATTGTTGTTTGATTTGGATTACTGTTATGCGGTGTATAAGGGTGGCATTCCATTTTTGACATTATGTGGGCATAAGGGTGGTATTTTACTGTTGTTACGTGTGTTGGGATATAGTTTGGGCGGAGTGATAAGGGAGGCTATGAAATGGAGCAATAAGGGAGGCTATTATAGGGGTGATAAGGGTGGCTATAGCAGCGATAAGGATGATTATAGGAGCGATAATGGTGGCTATAAGAGAGATAATTGTGGTTATTGTCATGGATGATATGCGATGATGTGGGGTTATTGTGCTGGTGATTTTCCTTGTGTTTATTTTTATATCTTGTGCAACTTGTCTTGTTGTTTCGGTAAACTTGATAATAGTCTGATCTATGTTGAAAGCATGAGCCTGTGCCTATTCCCGGGTGAATTATGTTATTGGCACGTGAACTGTCCGTGCAGATGTGATATGAATTGTGGGCACGAGGTACCAGTAAAATATAATGATTATGTTATTAGCACGTGAAATGTCCGTGCAAATGTGATATGAAATGTGGGAACTAGATGTCAGGGAAATATATTAATTTTTATTATTGGCACGTGAATTGTCCATGCGGTTATGATAGAAATATGGTCACGAGGTGCCGTGAAAATATGAAATTGGGTTGAGACCCGTCTTACGAAAATAAGAAAGTGGGTTGAGACTCGTGTTTATGATTATGAAATGAGGTGTCACAGAGTGGCTTTTATTTGAAAGAATTATATTTGAAAGATATTTATTTGAAAGAATTATATTTGAAAGATATTTATTTGAAAGAACTATATTCAAAAGATATTTATTTGAAAGAACTATATTCGAAAGATATTTATTTGAAAGAACTATATTCGAAAGATATTTGTTTGAAAGAAGTGTATTCAAAAGATATTTATTTGAAAGAATTATATTCGAAAGATATTTATTTGAAAGAAGTATATTCGAAAGATATTTATTTGAAAATAATTATACGTAGAAAATTTATATTTGAAGGACTTCATTAATTGATTGTACTTGTGTTTCTTATTCGTTTGACCATTAATATGGTGTTCTTGTTGCCTTGTTTTTTATATCACTATTGATTTTGTTGCTATCATTGCTAGTTGTTTTCCAGTACTATTATGTACTGCTATATTGCATAGGTTATTTGACTAGTGAGTGTCTTGACTGTACCTTTTCACTACTCCACCGAGGTTAGTCTTGATACTTACTGGGTATCGCATGTAGTGTACTCATACTACACTTCTGCATATTTTCGTGCAGAGCCATGTATTGAAGATATTGGTTTCGGACAGAGATTAGAGTATGATCGCAAGAATTCAAGGTAGAGCTAGAGTTCGTGACTCAGCTAGAGTTCGTGACTCAGTATTTACCAGTCTTGGGAGGTTATTATATTTGTTTCTGCTTTTGGTTTCGACACTTGTATTAAATTATATGTTTCAAAAAAATGGTTCGAAATGTAATTGTAATCGGCTTACCTAGTCTTATAGACTAAGTGTCATCACGACGCCTGTGGTGGAATTTTGGATCATGATAGAAGCAAAACATTGTAGCGAAATAAATATTTCGTGGCAATAGTTAAATGTTATAACCACAACAAGATATTTAAAACAAATATGGTAGCTAAATAAATATTTTTTGCTTCAAGTACTAAAATACCGGGGCAAAAATTGGTTTAATAGCTACAATCATTTGTCATGACAAGTAGATTTTATTTCTGACATAAAATTTGGCAGGTAATCATTATTTTTTTGCCACAAGTTAAAACCTGTTATACCAATGGTAATCTTTTAGCCACATAAAATTATTTAAAATAAAATCGTGTAGCTAAATGAGATATTTTTGCTTTAAATTATTTGAAATATAGTTAGCTTTGACTATTACATAGATAGAACAGAATATCTAATTATCTATCACTAACATTATTATTCATATTAATTTGTATATAATTTTCATATATCTAGATATACTGAGAATATCAAATTTAATATGGTTACATCTACGTTCATACAAAACTAATTATGTTATATTTTTTATTAAATAAGTGTTAGTTATAAGTTCCTGCTATGATTGCTTCCTTTTCGTTTTTTCTTGAGCCAAGAGTCTATCATAAACAGTCTCTCTATCTTCAAAAGGTAGTGGTAAGGTCGGTGGACATATTATCCTTCCCACACTTCATTTATTAAATTACACTAAATTTATTGTTGTTGTTATTAGTTATAAGTTCTATTTATAACTAAAAATAATAGAATTATATCAATTCATGAGCATCTAAGGGTAATACAGGTCTGGAAAGAAACATAAACACTACAATAGCAAGAAGGAGAAGGGCAAGGCTGCGGACGCGTGCAACTACCTTGCAAATCTCCATGAGATCTCTGGGACAGTAATCAACTCTCAGTCAACCCTAGCATCTGAATCTGCATACAAGGTGCAGGGAATAATGTGAGTACACCAACTCAGTAAGTAATAAATGTAAATAAGGACTGAGCAGTAAGAAACATATAAGTCCATGTCATGAAATCAAGGTAAGTACAGTTTGCCTTCAAAACAGTGTACAAATCAAATGATCAAGGTTAAAACCAGATTTTTCAGTAAAAATCATCGGAAGGTAAGTTTCCAACAGTTTCCAAAAGTGTTTCAATGAAATTTAGAGTAAAAGTGACAAAAGTCATAAACGGCCCCTCGGTAAAAAACATGTATCATAAATTCCCCTCAGGCATAACATCACTCAGTACCAGCCCATCGGGGCAACTTCACAATCATTCGTAATCAGCCCCGCGGGTAACAACATGAATCAAGAATAGCCCCTCGGGCAACCTCACATCACTCACTCAGGGTACCCACACTCATTGATGGTGTATAGACTCCGGAGGGGCTCCTACATCCCAAGCCCTATAACAAGCCATCTCGTGGTATAATCAATCAGGCCCTCGGCCTCACAAAATCATAGATCAGTAACAACATCAAGCCACCTCGTGGCATAAATCAATCAGGCCCTCAGCCTCACAAAATCATGAATCAGTAACAACATGCTGCGGCGCGCAGCCCAATCCCATATCATATCCTCACAAATCAGTCCCCCGGTCTCACTCAGTCAGAAACCTCTTCAGCCACTCATGCTATCAGTAAAATGGGGCGTTCGACCCAAAATATCATTTAATGCATCAAATAGTGTAAATGAGACTGAGTTTCGAAATCAGTTTAAAATAACATGACTGAATACAGATTTGAAATCAAAATAGTGAGAAAATAACAGTAAAAGCCCCTAAGGGTCCAAACAACTTGGCACGAGGCCCAATTACGACATTCAGCCCAAAACATGGTAATACCTTCTAAAAATACAAAATATCATATAGTGTTCAGTCAAATACGCAACTTAATAGCTGCTACGGGACGGACCAAGTTGCAATCCCCAACGGTGCACGCCACACGCTCGTCATCTAGCATGTACACCACTTCAAGATAGTGATAATATATAAAATTTCGGGGTTTCATACCCTCAGGACAAGATTTACAGTTATTACTTACCTCAAACTGGCCAAAATCCTAACCCGCGATGCTTTTTCCTCTAGACTCAGCCTCCGATTGCTTCGAATATAACCAAAACCAGATTTATATCATCAATATATGATAAAGGAACAAAGCCCACTTGAAAATAGTCAAATTACATCAAAAATCCCGAAATTGGTCAAACCTGTCCCCCGGGCCCACGTCTTGAAATTCGATAAAAATCACAAAACTGGAACCCTTATTCACTCACGAGTCTACCCATATCAAATTCATCGAAATCCGACATCAAATGGCCATTTAAATCCCCAAAAGAATTTCTCAAGTTTTTCTCCCATTTCTCCCAATTTTTCACCCTAATTTTCAAAATTAAATGATGAAATTCAAGACTACATCATGGAATTAAACCAAATATGAGTGAAGAACACTTACCCCAATCACTCTACTTAAAATCTCCTCCAATTTCGTCTTCTCCCGAGCTCTCTAATGAATTATGGAGTTATGGCCGAAAACCCTCGTTATTGAATAAAAACATTCTGCGCAGGTACTTTAGTCATCGCGATCGCGGACACACCTACGCGATTGTGAAGCACAAAATAACACTTCCCAAAAATCAACCCTACGCGATCGCAGGAAAGCACACGCAATCGCGTTTCAATGCCACTCAACACCACGCGATCGCAACCCCCTACATGCAATCGTACATAACAAACGCCTCAGCCTCACTCGCTCCCTTATCTTCTATGCGAACGCGAACCTCACCACGCGTTCGCAAAGCACCAAAGCCACTCACTCATGCGATCGCGGCCTCTCTCACGCGATCGCATAGAATAACTTTCCCCTCTGTCCAACTAAGCCTAGGCGATCGCAGACAAGCCCACACGATCGCATATAAGAAAACCAGAAGGCTCACTCCAGAAAAATCTGCCACTTCCAAGTCCAAGAATTGGGTCCGTTAACCACCCGAGGCCCTCGGGACCTCAACCAAACATGCCAAAACATCCCATAACCTCATTCAAACTTATTCGAGCCTTTTAACCACTCAAAACAATGCCAAAACACCAAATCAACCTCGGATTCAAACCTAAGAACTTAGAAACTTCCAAATTCCACAAACGACGTCAAAACCTACCAAACTGCGTCCGAATGACCTAAAAATTTGCACACACCTCCAAAATGACACTATGAACCTGTTCCAACTTTAGGAATTCAATTTCGACCAGGATAGATAATTTTCCACTGCCGACCGGAAATCGCCAAAACTCTAACTTCGCCAATTCAAGCCTAATTCTACTCCGAACCTCCGAACAACATTCCGAACTTACTCCTAAGTCCAAAATCACCTAACGAAGCTATCCGAGCCATCAAAACCACATTCCGAGATCATTTACCTATAAGTCAACTTCCGATTGACTTTTCCAACTATTAAGCCAACTTAAGAGACTAAGTGTCTCATTTCTCTCCACAACCACTTTGAACCCGAGCCAACTGACCCAACACAACATAAATTATGTAAACAACACAAAACAAAGCATAAATAGGGAAAACGGGCTAAACTCTCAGAACGACCGGCCAGGTCGTTACATTCTCCCCCTCTTAAACAAATGTTCGTCTTCGAACGGGTCTAGAAACATATATGGATTCTCAAATAGGTGAGGATATCTGCTTCGCATCTCTCGATTGGTTTCCCAGGTGGCCTCCTCCACCGGCTGCCCTCTCCACTGCACCTTTACTGAAGTTATATCCTTAGACCTCAACCTTATGACCTGACGACCAAAATGGCTACTGGCTCCACATCATAAGACATATCACCCTCGAGCTGAACCGTGCTAAAGTCCAAAACATGAGACGGGTCACCAACATACTTTTGGAGAATGGAAATATGAAATACCGGATGCACGCTCGACAAGCTAAGTGGAAAGGCAAGTCTATAAGCACCTCTCCAACCCTCTGAAGCACCTCAAAAGGCCCAATGAACCGGGGACTCAACTTGCCCCTCTTCCCAAACCGCATAACACCCTTCATAGGTGACACCTTCAGCAGAACCTTCTCCCCAGCAATGAAATATACGCCCCAGACCTTTCGGTCCGCATAGTTCTGTCTAGATTGCGCCGTGCGAAGCTGCTCCTGAATCAGCTTCACCTTATCTAACGCATCCTGTACCCAAGAACCTAGCCTCGCCCGACTCAAACCAACCGACCAGAGATCTATACCTCCTCCCGTATAAAGCCTCATATGGAGCCATATAGATACTCGACTGATAACTATTATTATATACAAACTCCGCGAGTGGCAGAAACTGGTCCCATGAACCTCCGAAATCAATAACACAAGCGCGCAACATGTTCTCTAGTATCTGAATAGTGCGCTCGAACTGCCCATCCGTCTGAGGATGAAAAGATATGCTCAACTCAACTTGAGTACCCAACTCTCTCTGCACGGACCTCCAAAACTGTGATGTGAACTGAGTACCTCTGTCCGAAATGATGGAAACTGGAACACCATGCAGCCGAACAATATTCCTGATATAAATCTCAGCTAATCGCTCCGAAAAATAAGTAGTACCAACAGGAATGAAGTGTGCGGACTTGGTCCACCGATCCACAATAACCCAAATAGCATCGAACTTCCTCGAAGTCCGTGGGAGCCCAACTACAAAGTCCATGGTGATCCGCTCCTACTTCTAGTCTGGAATATCCAACCTCTTATGTAACCCACCTGGTCTTTGGTGCTCATTCTTGACCTTCTGACAGTTGAGAAACCGAGCTACAAATCCAACAATGTACTTCTTCATCCGCCTCCACCAATAATTCTGTCTCAGATCCTGATACATCTTCGTGGAACCCGGATGGATGGAATACCGTGAGCTGTGGGCCTCCTGAAGAATCAACTCTCGAAGCCCATCTACATTGGGCACACATATTCGGCCCTGCATCCTCATCACAACTTCATCACCAATAACCACATCCCTGGTATCACCTCGTCGGACCCTGTCCTGAAGAATGAGCAAGTGCGGGTCATCATACTGGCGCTCTCTGATGTGGTCATAAAGAAAAGACCTAGAGGCTACAAAAGCCAATACCCGGCAGGGCTCTGATAAGTCCAACCTCACAAACTTGCCCGCTAAGGCCTGAATATCAAGTGCTAATGGTCTCTCTACTGCTGGAAGGTATGCTAGACTCCCCAAACTCCCTGCTCTGCAACTCAAGGCATCAGCCACTACATTGGCCTTCCCCGGATGGTATAGAATCGTGATATCATAGTCCTTGAGAAGCTCCAACCATCTCCTCTGACGCAAATTTAGATTCTTTTGCTTAAACAAATGCTGCAGGATACGATGATCAGTAAAAACCTCACAATGCACCCTATACAAATAATGACACCAGATTTTCAAGGCGTGAACAATGGCTGCTAGCTTGAGATCATGCACCGGATAATTCTTCTATTGAGTCTTCAAATGGCGCGAGGCGTAGGAAATCACCCTACCCTCCTGCATCAATACACAACCAATGCCTATCCTCGAGGCATCACAATACACAGTATAAGAACTTGAAGATGATGGCAATACTAACACTGGAGCTGAGGTCAAAGTCGTCTTGAGCTTCTGGAATCTCTCCTCACACTCGTTCGACCACCTGAACGGAGCACCCTTATGAGTAAATTTGGTCAGGAGTGAAGTAATAGAAGAAAACCCCTCCAGAAAGCAACGGTAATATCCCGCCAAACCAAGGAAGCTCCTAATTTATGTAGCTGAGGACGGTCTGGGCCAACTCTGCACCGCCTCTATCTTCTTCGGATCAACCTAAATACCCTCGCTGGACACCACGTGTCCCAAGAAAGTTACGGAGCCAAGCCAAAACTCACCCTTGGATAGCTTCGCATAAAGCTTCTCCTCCCTCAATCTCTGCAATACGACCCTCAAATGCTGATCGTGCTCCTTCTGGCTACGAGAATACACCAGGATGTCATCAATGAACACATTAACAAAGGAATCCAAATATGGATGAAATACGTTGTTCATCAGATGCATGAACGCTACTGGGGCATTGGTCAGCCCAAAATACATCACTAAAAACTCATAGTGGCCACAACGAGTCTTGAAAGCAGTCTTAGGAATATCAGACTCCTGAATCTTTAGCTGATGATACCCGGATCTCAAATCAATCTTAGAGAACACCCTGGCTCCCTGAAGCTGGTCAAACAAATCATCAATGTGAGGCAACACTGGTGCACCCCAAGGCGACACACTAGGCCGAATGAACCCCTTATCTAGGATTTCCTGAAGCTGCTATTTCAATTCCTTCAATTCCGCCGATGCCATAAGATTCGGTGGAATAGAAATCGGCTGAGTGCCTGGCACCAACTAAATACCAAAATCAATATACCTGTCAGGAGGCATGCCTAACAGGTATGGAGGGAACACGTCCAGAAAATCACGGACAACAGAAACATAATCAATGGTGGGAGTCTCAACACTGACATCCCTCACAAAAACCAAATATGATAAACACCCCTTCTCCACTATACGCTGAGCCTTCAGGTATGAGATCACCCTACTAGGCACATAATCAATAGAACCTCTCCACTCGACTCTCGGAGATCCTAGCATCGCTAAGGTCACAGTCTTAGCGTGACAATCAAGAACAACATGACACGGAGATAGCCAATCCATGCCCAATATCACATCAAAGTCAACCATGCTAAGCAATAACAGATCCACTCAGGTCTCTAAACCCCCAATAGATATCACACATGACTGATACACGCGATCCACAACAATAGTATCACCCACCGAAGTCGACACATGAACAGATGTAACTAAGGACTCACGAGGCACATCCAGAAAATGGGCAAAATATAATGAAATATAGGAATACGTGGAACCAGGATCAAATAAGACCGAAGCATCTCAGTGACAAACTAAAACAATACATGTAATCACTGCATCTGAGGCCATAGAATCTGGTATGGCTGGAAGTGCATAAAAATGGGCCTAACCTCCCCCTCAAGGGCGGCCTCTAGCTGCCTGACCCCCACCCCTAGTTGGTTGGGCGGGTGGTGAAGTGACTGGAGCTGAAGTCGAGGGCTGACCCCTCTACTGAGACGAACCACCAGGACGACGAGGGCACTGCCTCTACATATGTACCAACTCTCCACACTCATAACAACCCCCTGGTGCTAGAGATGGGTATTGAAGGGAACCCCTAGCATCACGATAACCACTAGAAGAACCAGGCATAGAAGAACCCTGTACCGATGGTGCACGAGATGAACTTTGACCTACGAGAGGACTGAAAAATGGGTTCCCCTACTGAGAACTGTGAGGAGCACGACCAGTTGATCCACCACGATAACCTGAGCAACCTGGTTGAGCCTGCCTGAATGGACGGCCTCTCCCGTGCTGAAACTGTCCTCCTAAAGGAACACCACCAAAACTACCAGATCCTCGAGGCCTCTTGGCCTCCCTCTCATCTCGTTCATGGTGACGAATTGACTCAATCTCTCGGGAAACATCAACGGCCTACTCAAAAGTAGCACCCGATACCCTCTCTCTAGCCATAAGAATACGAAGCTGATATGTGAGGCCATCCACGAACCTCCTGATCCTATCTCTCTATGTAGGGACCAACCAAATAGCATGACGGGCAAGCTCTGAAAACCTCATCTCGTACTGCGACACCGCCATATCACCCTGACGCAGCTACTCAAACTGCCTACCCAGATCCTCTCTACGGGACTGTGGAACATACTTCTCTAAAAAGAGAGTGGAAAATTGCTGCCAAGTAAGGGGTGTTGCACGAATGGGCCTACGCCTCTCATAATCCTCCCACCAAGTAAATGCAGCTCCTGAGAACTGGAAGGTAGTAAACGAGACCCTATTGGTCTCCAATATCTCTACTGTAAGAAGCATCCTCTGACACTTGTCTAAGAAACCCTGGGCATCCTCGCCCTCAGCACCGCTGAAAGTCGGAGGCTGAAGTCTACCAAATCTCTCCAACCTAGCTGCTCTTCGTCAGCCATAACTGAAACCATAAAATCCTGAGTTGGTGCAACCAGTTGGGCTGGAGCTGCCCAGGGGTCTGAAGTCCCTGAATAACCTGCTCAGGTGTACGGGCAGCTGGAGTCTGAGTGCCTCCCCGGCCTGAGAAGTAGAGGCTGTAGAAGTAACAGCGACCGCCTATACGAGACTTGTGCACACGGTCAAAATCTGGGCCAACATCTCCTGAAGACCTGGGATAACAATAGGCACAACCGGTGCCTGGGCTGGTTCCCCTGGAACATCTGCGGCCGGGACCTGGTCTGGAACCACAAGCGGGTCTATGGGTACTGCCCTAGCTACTGCGCGACCTACATCCCTACCTCTGCCACGGCCTCGACCGTGGCCTCGACCCCTCCGGGCCTAGCTGGTGGCTGACCATCCTGCCCGGTAGCGCGTTTCCTCACCATCTGTGAGAGAATGAAACAATAGAAGTTTAGTTTCCATAATCAACAGATTCGCACGACAGAATTCAAGAATGTGATATTTTTCCTAAGGGTTCTGTGGCCTCTCGAAGATAAGTACAGACGTCTCCCTACCGATCTGCAAGACTCTACTAAACCTGCTTATGACCGGTGAGTCCTATGTAATTTAGGCTCTAATACCAACTTGTCACGACCCCGAAACTACCTCGGTCGTGATGGCACCTATTGCGATACTAGGCCAGCCAAACCAATATTCATCACATAAGGAACCTTTCATTTATATCATTTCTAAACTGATACCTCATAAAAATTTCACTTAAACATTTTTAAAATAGATGATGATATACCGAATATCAATTACAACCCAAGATCCTGGAGTCACTAGTCATGAGCATTTAAGGATAATACAGGTCTAGAAAGAAACATAAACACTACAATAGCAAGAAGGAGAAGGGCAAGGTTGCGGACGCGTGCAGCTACCTTGCAAATCTCCGTGAAATATCTGGGACAGTAATCAACTCTCAGTCAGCCCTAGCACTTGAATCTGCACACAAGGTGCAAAGAGTAATGTGAGTACACCAACTCAGTAAGTAATAAATGTAAATAAGGATTGAGAAGTAAGAAACATATAAGTTCACTGTATTAGTAAAAATGATCTTCACACGTGTAATACTTATGATGACTCTGCAATCTATGTGGAGCAATGACAACATGACAACTGGATGAGACTTTATGAAGAGGTGCGAGATAAAGAGGAACGGAATAGCATACCCACGGGGTAATCAGATACGGGAATCTCAACCTAATTGAGAAGGTGAAGAAACACGGTCAGAATGAATCAAGATGGAATAAAGGGCAGATTCGGGGATCTTCAATTAATGAGCTAAAACGTTACATAATCTTCACGCAACAGTTACGATTAATCATTGTAACGTTACATTAATGCCATTATTAGCCATTAATGCTCAATCACTGAAAAGAGTAGACTTATATTAAGAAATTCCCTATAAAAGGGAGTAAAATATAACTTGTAAGGACACGTTCGAACCACTATTGAAATATACTTACTTTTTACGCATCTTCCTGCTTTCTATTTACGAATTTACTTACAATTATTAGCATATTCTTTGGTTATCAGAAACCCGTGTTCTTCTTAAAATAGCTTTGGCAGAGAATATAATTCTTTGGTTAAACAAATTGGTTATGTTACCGGAAAACTGATAATCTCTGTTTTTTCTCAAACAACATTCTGTAAATTATGTCGAACGCCAACGACAAAAACCAACAAAGGATTGGAACTCCAGTTCTATCACCTTCAGGTTCCTCACGAGGCTCAAGGGAACATTCCCCAGAGAGATCTACGACTCAAAATAATAATCGCAATGGAAATGAACAAACAGGAGAACAATATCATGTAAAACAAATGGTTGGTGAATATGTAACTCAAGCCGTACAAGCTTTCATGAGGGGACTTCCAGCTGCATCACCTACACCTCCTCCTAACAACACCAACTGTGGAAAATCCACAATCCGAACTAGCAAACTCAGGAAGCAGAGGCACTCCAAATGAGTCCCTTGAAGCAAGACCAGGTATGTCCAGTAATCCAAAATTACAGTCTTTATTACTAATCTTGCAGAAACAGGTGAAGGAACAAAACAACCAAATCGAGCAAATTCCTGGAGTACCACCTGTTATCAAAGGCATTGACGTTGATAGATATTCTCAACAACCTTGGAAGCCAAATGCAGCACCCTTGCCTATTCCCAAGAAATTCAAAATGCCCGATATTCCCAAGTACGACGGGACAACCGATCCATGTGATCATCTAACTGCTTTTACTACAGGATTAAAAAGCAACGATCTGACTAAACAAGAAATTGAATCAGTACTAGTCAAGAAGTTCAGAGAGACACTCACCAAAGGAGCACTAACATGGTATTCTCTTCTATGCAAAAATTCTATTGACTCTTTTGTTGAGCTTACAGATTCTTTTATAAAAGCACATTACGGTGCACAAAAAGTCGAAAAAAGAATGGAAGACATATTCAATATAAAACAAGGAAACGCGGAGTTGCTCCAAGAATTTGTAGACAGGTTTCAACGAGAAAGAATGTTGCTACCAAGGGTACCTGACAATTGGGCAGCAATGGCGTTTGCAAGAAACTTAAATGACAGAAGCTCAGAAGCCACGAGAAGAATCAAGAAAAGTTTGAGAGAATTACCATCCACGACATGGAACGATGTCTATAACAGGTACAACACCAAGCTACGAATAGAAGAAGACACTATTGCTTAATCAAAACTTGGAGATCGAGCCAGTTCTTAGACGCTCCGAACCAGAAAGGAGAACAAGTAAGAACAGGTACGATCCATATATGGGACCTTTAGGACGATAAACTCGTTCCGGGTTTGAAAACACACGATCGGAATATAGACCGTCAAATAGAGATACGAACTCATCCTCCTCAAGATCTCGAAAAGATTGGGAGGAACGGAACAGAGGTAATGCAAGAGTCGGAGACTACAACTTCAATGTAAGTACTTCTGAATTAATTACTGTATTGAGAAACATGGGCGATAAAGTTCGATGGCCCAAAGAAATGAGATCGAATCCAAACAGAAGGAATCCATACTTCTTGTGCGAATTCCATAACGATCATGGACACAGAACATCAGATTGCAGATTGTTGCAATGTGAGGTAGAACAATTATTAAAACAGGGCTATCTAACAGAATTGTTTAGTGAAAAAGGCAAACAGGCATATATGAAGAACATGCAAAAGCCCCCAAAACCACCATCTCCAAAGAGAACAGTGAATGTGATACACAGAGGAGAGGAGGTGAACGGAGTCGTCTGCAAAAGAACAACAAAATTCACAATTGCACATGGGAAGCGGATTTGTGAAGACATGGAAGCAGACAATATAACGTTCGACAATGCATATGGAAACGGATTGCTGCTTCCTTATAACGATGCTCTGGTAATATCTCTACTCATACATGACACTAATGTAAAAAGAGTGTTGATTGATCCAGGTAGCTCAGTCAACATCATTTTGTTGAGAGTTGTGGAAGAAATGCTAATGGAGGATCGAGTAATCCCAAAAGCACGAGCCTTATCTGGGTTTGACAACTCTACGGTCATAACAAAAGGAGAAATTGAGCTTAGTACCTATGCAGAAGGAGTAATCAAAAATACAAAATTTCAAGTCATTGACACCGATATGGCTTACAGCGTAATCATGGGGAGACCATGGATCCATGACATAGAAGCAATACCTTCTACTTTACACCAGGTAATAAAATTCCCTTCCAAATGGGGAATTCAACAGATTCGAGGCGATCAGCAGACCTCAAGGAATACAAATTAAGTAGTACACTCAAACAAAAAGAGGTAGCGGAAGAGTCAAAAGACGAGGAAATTTCCCAATTAGGTACGGAAGAAGAAATTGGAACCCAAATAGGTACGGAAGAAGGAATCCACGAGAAGGTGAACCAAATCACCACAGAGGCAACATCAACACATACAGACATGGATTCCAGACCCGATGTCATTCAGGATCCAGAAGAAGACGAGCATATTAAAACAACTATGGATGAGCTCGAAGCTATCCCACTGTTCGAGCAGAAGCCTGAGCAAAAAATTCATATAGGCACGAGGCTAAGCCCCGCAAGAAGAGGTAAGTTAATTGAATATTTAAAAGCT
>ML354847.1:0-26132 GCA_005239505.1 Nicotiana paniculata | reverse complement strand
AATGATAAACGATGGAACTGTTTCTTCTAGTTGAACTGTAGCCTCTGCACAATACTTCTGTTTTCAAATAACCTGGGAATTTTGCTTACAGAAATTGATTCAATTTAGTCTTTGTGCGTCTTTTTGTTGTTGTCACTTTCAGCAGTAATACTTTGAGTATTTATAAAGTCAGTTGTTGAGTTCTGGTCCGATTCTACCTGGGAGAACAAGTTCTTATCAAACTCAACTTCCTTCCTTCGTTTCTGTCCTTGCCGAATTCAAATTCTATTCTCTTCATCAGTTTGCAATCTTTTCTTATTAGGAGACATCCTGTTAGTTCTTTGATACTCAGCAATCACTGATATCTCCTATGCTTGTATGATTATTATGTCTACTGCTCCGTTCAGGTGTATATGCTCTGATGGACCTGGTTCAACTTGCCAATATTTGTCAATCTTCAAAATCCATTCAGTGACATGGGCTAACAATAGTACTACACAGCGAAACCAATTCAGAATTTACAACTAAAAGGTATAGATAAACCATCTTAAGCAATTAGTAGGAGATTACAAAAATATGGAAAGAACTAATACCATGAACAAGAAGAAACAATTACTAACAAGTAGCAATTAGGCACGGGAACACAATTAGAGCATGTAACAATTAAGACAGGGAATGAGGTAATATAAGAAAAGTTGGAAAATAGGGAAAACAAATAATTTGGCGGCGCATAAGCACTCATCGCCTCACATATACGTCGCTCACATGAAATTCACATAACAAATAGTTCGAGGGTTCCTAATTCCCTCAAGTTAAGGTTATACACAACATTTACCTCGCTCCAAAGACCACTCACTGCTCAATCACAACCTTGCCTCTCAAACAAGTCTCTGAATCAATAGAATCTAGCAAATTACCAACCAAACAAATCAAATTAAGCCTTAGGATCTACCCACGATTGCAAGAATTCAATTTAGGTCATTTTTGTAAAAGTCAACAAAAGTCAACGCTAGCAAACCCGAATTTCAGATCAAAACCCGATTACCCATTCACCCCCGAGCCCGGTTATGTGATTTGTTTTGGAATCCGACCTCAATTTGAGGTCTAAATCCCAATTTACCAAATCCCTAATTTCTACCCCAAAACCCCCAATTACACTATGAAAACTCTAGATTATAGGTTGAAAACTTGTGAAATGTAGTGAAAGATTGAAAAGAAATAGGTTAGAATCACTTATCAATGATTTGGGGAAGGAAGAATCTTTGAAAAATCGCCTCTAAGGTTTTAGGTTTTCAAAATTTGAAGAATGAACCCAAAAACCCGTCTAAGTCGTATTTTGTTCAGCTGCAGATGTCGCATATGCGATGCCGGCAAATGCGAGAAATCCATTGCATTTGCGAAGACTCCCACACCTCTGCAATCATTGCATTTGCGATGAAAAGTTCGCAAATGCGAACATTGACTTGACCGCAAATGCGACCCAATGATCGCAAATGCGAAGAATCTCCCTCCCAGCTACCATCGCAAATGCGAAGCTTTGTTCACAAATGCGAAAACTGGCATTCCGTAAATGCGACCTCATGATCGCAATTGCGAACCTAGGGTGACCAGGCTCTCTTTGCAAATGCGAAGAAATGGCTCACAAATGCGAGCCTGACAAGAGATGGAAATGTTAGCAAATGCAACTTTGATCTCGCGAATGCGAGATTAGAGGCTAGTTCCCAGAAATTGCAGACACCAACAAATGTTCTAAGTCCAATTCACTCTGTAGCATATTCGAAGCTCACCCGAGCCCTCGGGGCTCTAAACCAACTATGCACACAAGTTAAAAAATATCATACGAACTTGCTCTCTCAATCAAAACACCAAAATAACACCTAAAACTACAAATTGAACACCAAATCAAATGAAATATTTCAAGAAAACTTTGAAACTTCTATTTTTACAACCGAACGATTGATTCACATCAAACTAACTCCGTTTTTCATCAAATTTCACACACAAGTCATAAATATGGTATCGGACCTATACCGAGTTCCGGAACCAAAATACGGACCCGTTATCTAAAAATTCAAGCTTTGGTCAAACATTTCAAATTCATTAAGCCTTTAACTGTCAAATGTCAGAAAAGTCTGATATCTCTGGCTAAGGACTTCTGAATTCGATTCCGGGATACGCCCAAGTCTCAAATCACGGTATGGACCCACCGGGACCGTCAAAACACGAATCCGGATATGTTTACTTAAAATGATGATCAAAGTCAACTCAAATGAAGTTTTTAGGGAAATATTCTTATTTTTCTCAGTGTTCAACATAAAAGCTTTCCGGAAAGACGTCTGGATTGTGCACGCAAATTGAGAAAGGCTAAAACATGATTTTTAAGGTTTCAGATCACAGAATTAGGTTTTTAAACATGACATGACCTATCAGGTCATCACATTCTACACCTCTAAAACAACCGTTCATCCTCGAACGGGCATAGAAAAGTACCTGAACTAGTGAAAATGTGGGGATATCTACTCCGCATGTCCGACTCGGACTCCCAAGTAGCTGCCTCGACGAGCTGATTTTCCACCGCGCTCGAACTGAAGGATAACTCTTTGACCTCAATTGACGAACCTGTCGGGCTAGAATAGCCATCGGCTCCTCCTCGTAAGTCAAATCCTTTTCCAACTAGACAGAGCTGAAATCGAACACATGGGATGGATCGCCTTAATACTTCTGGAGCATAGACACATGGAACACCAGATGAACTGCTGACAACCTCGGTGGAAAAGCAAGCCTGTAAGCCACCCCTCCCACTCTCTCCAGAATCTCAAAGGGCTCAATATACCTAGGGCTCAACTTGCCCTTCTTTCCAAACCTCATTACACCCTTCATACGTGATACGTGGAGCAACACTCTCTCCTCGACCATGAATGCAACATCACGAACTCTACGGTCGGCATAACTCTTCTGTCTGGACTGAGTTGTGCAAAGTCGATCCTGAATAATCTTGAACTTATCCAAGGCATCCTGTACTAGGTCTGTAACCAACAACCGAGACTCCCCCGGCTAGCACCACCTAACTGGCGACCGACATTGCCGACTGTATAATGCCTTATAGGGATCCATCTTAATGCTCGACTGGTAGCTATGTTGTAGGCAAACACTGCAAGGGTCAAGCACTGATCACACGATCCTTCGAAGTCTATAACACATGCGCGGAGCATATTCTCCAATATCTGGATAGTGCGCTCTGAATGTCCCTCCGTCTGAGGATGAAACATTTTGCTCAACTCAACTCCCGTGCCCAATTTACGCTTACTGCCCTCCAGAAGTGCGAGGTGACCTGCATACCTCGATCTCTGCCAACCACTCCGAAGAATAGGTAACTGCCACATGAATGAAATGCGCTGACTTAGTCAACCTGTCCACAAAGACACAAATGACATCGAACTTCCTCTGAGTCCGTGGGAGTCCAGCAACAAAATCCATAGTGATACGCTCCCATTTCCCCTCAGGAATCTCTATCTTCTGAAGCAAACCACTAGGTCTCTGATGCTCATACTTTACTTGCTGACAATTTAGACACCGAGCTACATAAGCAACTATATCCTTCTTCATCCTCCTCCACCAATAATGTTGCCGCAAGTCCTGGTACTTCTTGGCGGCACCCGGGTGAATGGAATGCTGAGAACTGTGGGCCTCCTTAAGAATCAACTCATGAAGTCCATCCACATTAGGCACACAAACACGACACTGTATCCTCAAGACTCCGTCATCTCCAACAGTAGCCTGCTTGGCACCACCGTGTCGCACTGTGTCCCTAAAGACCAACAAATGAGGTTCGTTATACTGTTGATATCTGATACGCTCAATTTCCTCAGGATCCTATTAAATAGAAATAGAGAATGAAATAACTAGAAATGTTGTTAGAATCCCTNGGGTAGAATTCTTTTTTTTTTCGAATTTTGTTCACATCTTAGATCTATAAATTGACTCATCTCCATAAAGGAGCCGAATGAAACAAAAGTTTCATGTTCGGTTTTGAATTAGAGACGTTAAAAGTAATGAATCGACGTCGACTATAACCCCTAGCCTTCTAAGTTAACGATGCGGGTTCGATTCCTGCTACCCGCTCTATATCTATTTATTCTAAATATTTTAATGCGACTGTACAAGATAGAACACGTCTGGTCTCTGAAATATCCAATCTCAAAAACTGGTTGGCTGAAGTCTGAACATCTTATGCAAACGGCCTCTCACAAGGCTGCCCATACTCGATGCCTTTCTACTCAAGGCGTCGGCCACCACATTGGCCTTCCCGGGATGATACAAGATGGTGATATCATAGTATTTCAATAGCTCCAACCACCTCCCCTGACTCAAATTGAGATCCTTTTGCTTGAACAAATACTGAAGGCTCCGATGATCCATGAAAACCTCACACGAAAGGCCGTAAAGATAGTGCCTCCAAATCTTCAGCGCATGAACAATGGCTGCTAACTCTAAGTCATGGACAAGTTAATTCTTCTCATGAACCTTCAACTTCCGTGATGCATATGCAATCACCCTGCCCTCTTGCATCAATACCTCACCGGGACCAACACGAGACACATCACAGTATATCGTATAAGAACCTGAACCTGTGGGCGACACCAACACCGGCACTGTAGTCAAAGTAGTCTTGAGCTTCTGAAAGCTCGCCTCTCACTCGTCTGACCATCTGAACGGGGCACTCTTCTGGTTCAACCTGGTCAATGGGGCTGCTATATATGAAAACTCATCCACAAATCGACGGTAATAGCCCGCCAAACCCAAGAAATTCCTGATCACCGTAGTTGAAGTGGGTCTAGGCCAGTTCTGAACTGCCTCAATCTTCTTAGGATCTACCTGAATGCCCTATGCCGATACAACGTGCCCCAAGAAAGCAATTGAATCTTACCAAAACTCGCAATTTGAAAACTTAGCATATAACTGGTTGACTCTTAGAGTCTGAAGTACAATCCTAAGATGCTACTTGTGCTCCTCTCGACTACGGGAGTAGATCAAGATATCATCAATAAACACAATCACAAAGGAGTCCAGATAAGGCTTGAACACTCGGTTCATCAAATCCATGAATGCTGATGGGGTATTTGTCAACCCAAAGGACATCACTAGAAATTTATAATGCCCGTAACGAGTCCGAAAAGTTGTCTTAGGGACATCGGATACCCTAATCCTCAACTGATGGTAACCAGATCTCAAGTCAATCTTTGAAAACACCTTGGCACCCTGAAGCTTATCAAAAAAGTCATCAATCCTCGGCAATGGATATCTGTTCTTGATGGTGACTTTGTTTAACTGCCGATAATCTATGCACATCCTCATCGATCCATCCTTCTTCTTCACAAACAACAAAGGTGCACCCCAGGGCGAGACACTAGGTCTAATGAAACACTTATCAAGCAAATCTTGTAGCTGCACCTTTAATTCTTTCAGCTCTGGTGGGGCATGCAATATGGCTGAATGGAAATGGCTGAGTGCCCGGAGCCAAATCAATACAAAAATCAATATCCCTGTCGGGTGGCATCCCTGGCATGTATGCAGGAAACACCTCTGGAAACTCACGAACAAATGGCATTGATTCCATGGAAGGAACCTCCGCACTAAAATTGCAGACATAAGCCAAATAAGCTAGATACCCCTTTCTCGACCATACACTAAGCCTTCATATAAGAGATAACCCTGCTGGTAGAATGGCCAAGAGTCCCCCTCCACTCTAATCGAGGAAACCCCAGCAAATCTAAGGTCACCATCTTAGCATGACAGTCCAATATAGAGTGATAAGGTGACAACCAATCCATACCCAAGATAACATCAAAATCGACCATATCGAGAAGTAGAAGATCTACACTAGTCTCAAGACTGTCAATGGTGACTACACATGAACGATAAACGCGGTCTACAACAATAGCGTCCCCCACAGGTGTGGACACATACACAGGAGCACTCAAATAATCACGAGGTACAATCAAATATGAAGCAAAATAGGATGACACATAGGAGTAAGTAGAACCCGGATAAAATAGAACTGAAGCATCTCTACTGAAACTGAAAAAGTACCTATGATAACATCGTCAGATGACTCAGCCTCAGGCCTGGCTGGAAAAGCATAACACCGGGGATGCGCCCCACCACCCTAAACTACGTTCCTGGGATGAACTCTAGCTGGTTGGCCTCCACCTCTAACATCCCTACCTCCTCCTATAACAGTCTGGCCTCTACCGTTGGCTGCCGACCCCTGCCTTTGGCTGGCTGAGCAGGTGGTGCAACAATTGGTTCTGGAACCATGACACGAGAACTCTGATGCTGTGGCGGGTGTCGATACCCAAATTTTCCCAATAATATTTTTCAAATGCATATATACCTTCAAAACTATGCATTAGCATCAATTGATATTTTTCCATAATTTCAATATTTTTTAAATTAATTTATCCCAATATTTTACTCATATAAATAACTACAAATTGAATAACAAAGGACTTTATAACAATTTCATGGTTTAATTTTGCTATTTATATTTATACTAAGCCTAATTATTTCTTAAGTAGCCATATTTACATTTTTTGGTCACAATTGCAATAATTTTGCGATTATAGCCCATGCATGAACTATTACATTATTTTACCAGAAAATAGCTTGTTGCATTTTTAAAATATTGAGTAATTGTTTTAAAACATTTCTATGCACATAAATTATTTTTATAATCTGTTAATTATTTTATAAATTATTTTTTTTCAATTATTCGGGTATTTAACAAAAAGCTTTTTTTATTTCAGACCTAACCTCTTTTAATACCAGCCCAAATCCTTTTTAAATTAACCTAAAAAAAAGCCCAAACCCTTTTAGCCAGATCCCTATACCTTCCCGACCCAATAACCCCTTTAATCGTGGTCGTTGATCTAAAAGATCAACGGTCCACGATTAAACTTACCTTATTAATCCCTAATCGAACCTAATCCCTCCCATTCCTCTCATTCTGTTGTCACCCGTTTCCTTCATCCTTCCAATTCTCTCTCAACTCACCCTAACCCTAGTCGCCGCCACCAGCGAGAACCTCCATCCTATGGTGTTTCTATGCATTCTCTGACCAACACCGGTCTCCTATACTCCATGGCTATTTGATTTCATGAGTTCTTGAGAAAACCTCAAGGAAATCCAACCTGTTCTCGCCTAGAATTTTTTTATCGGCCTGTCTCAGGCCACTTTCGCTTGTGAGTATGGATTTCCTCTTGCTTTTAGTATGGATCCATGGGTTTTTTTTTACCGATTCTCTTCATCTCCACTATTTTTTGAAAAACCTAGTTTCCTTACTGTTCGATTCTTCTCATATCATTATAGAACTGAGGTGATTCGAGTATTATCGGGTGTTTTCCTTTAAAATCTCTTGTTTTACTTAAATATTTCGATTTTTAGTTACTCTTTCTAAAACTAGGGTTCTTCCCAGACTTTCGTCAAAGGTTTTTACTTTCAAATGCTTAGGATGTTCATCTCTTTACATATATGTATGCTCGAACTCTAAAATGTCTCTATGTGTTACTGATTTCTTCAATTTTGTTTCAATGGTATGTTTATCTCGGTGAACCAATATCATGAACTTGTTCTATTTAGGGACTTAAACGATTTTCCCCTTCAAAATCCATATTTTGTGAGATTTAACTTGATTGACTCCTGCTAAGGATCTGAACGATTTTCTTTCTTGTTAAAGTCAGAACCGTTTGGGATTCTTACTTGGTTGATTTCTATTTAAGGGCTCAAATATTATTTTCTATAAAATCAGTACTCTTTGAATATTTTTTTACTGATTGTTCCCTATCAATTGCCATGTTAAAATCAATGTGCTAGGATTGTTACTGGTTTCCTTATTTGTGACATGTTTCCCTATTCTACTTGCCTTAATTAGTGGACGGTAGTTTGGGGATTTTTATCGACTCCCTATAAGGTACGATTTGGATTCTTTGCCTTAATTGAATCCCTGTTGTGACCGTTAATTGATTACCCCCAATTAAAGAGGTCTATTCTAGACTCCCTTATGGGAATTGATTCTGTGATTATTTGATTATCCTTAACTGATTGAATTTTGACTTTATTTACCTTATTTGTTCTACTCCCTAAATGCTATATATACACTCTTATTCTACCTCTAAAAGACACGGACAATAGTTCAATCACACATACACTCTTCCCTCTTTCTGCTACTTGTATTCATTGCTTGTCTAGCCGGCTGAAAGCCAAGGCTAGACTGTGGAATTCTACCTACTTTACTTTTTGCATTTGCTTCCTTAACTGGTATGTTCCTATCACAATATCATTCTGAGATTCAAATCTATGTGCTCCTTGTTTCTTTTCTTCTATTAAGGCTGTGTCTTTCTATACTAGCATAATTGTTGTCTAATTAACTCTGTTTACTGCCTGACCAGCATGTCTAGGTTTCACTCTTCTTGTTTGTTACTTTAGCCAGCATATTTGCTTGAGTTCTTGTTTACTTCCTTCAACTAGCATGCTCATTTTAGTATCTCAGACTCCTAATTTATCTGATTAACCCCAATTGGCATGACTAATTTTGTGTAGCAGACCCCTGTCCTCATCATGACTATTCCTGCATTTTGTCTCTATGCTTTACTGTCTATTACCACTTTAGCTTCAAGTATGATTTCCCTATTAAGACTCTAAGTCAGTAGTTTGTGTTTTAATGCTATGAATTTGGTTGCTGGTTGTCAATCAGCCCCTGCTTGTTCTGTGTACTTGTTGTTCAAAATGCTCTCCTTCTTATCCTCCTTATGTGCTCATGTTTCAAGTGTCTTGTGTTCCCAACCCCTACTCCCTTTTGTGTAACTGTTTGTACACCTAGAACTAATTGACAAACTGAAGTTGAATTTGAGCAATGTGATGTTTTTGTGACCATGTTGTTGTTTGCTGAACCTTCCTTTCTTTCAAAAGGTTTTCAACATGTTTTTCACTCCTGATATGTTTTCCTAAACTATTGCTACTCCTGAAGTATTTTCACTCCTAAAGATTTTACCTTTATACTGTCTTCCAAATATTCATCTCAACTATGTCAAGCACTCTCACGTCTACTCTTAGATTACTTAAGTTCTGCCTCTCTAGTGTGTGTACTGCCTAGGGATCCGTGAGATTCCTCCAAAATCTGATACACTGGGGCTGGCTCTTCTATACTGCATAGAAACTCTTTTCTTTAAAGGATCCTTAGTGTGAGAATTGCTCGGGGTCCCTGAGGCCCTTGGGAACCTTGACGCACTAGGATACCCTATTGGGCACTATGAGATATTGGTACTTTATATTTGGTTGAAGGCCTAACCCTCCAGCTTTACTTTTGGGCCTATCCAGGCTCCCTATAGTATAACAGTTTCATTTATGAAAGTCATTCATTCTTGGCCTGTAATAATAATTTTTATTAACCAGATATTGGGGATATTAGTAAAATGGGAGGGACCTTTATATATGCTTTGTGGGAAATCGGGTAGAAATCATGATCCTAGGATTGTTGTGATTAGGTATGCATTAGAAACCAAGCTTATAAGATTGTTTTGTACACTATAAAACATGCTTATATGTGCATCATATAATTTGTCCTAAACTTCCGCTTCCCAGAGTTCTGCATATTCATGTCTACTTAGAAATCTTGTCACTAGGTTGTTATTAATTCTGCCTAAAATCATGATCATTCTCTTATGTGCATTAGAAACCATGTTTAGGACTTTTATTGCAATCGCATAAATACCATGCCTATATCGCATAAAATCAGTAGAAACCATGTCTATAAAGGTAAGTTTAAAAGCAGTCCCAACACCCAGATAACGTGTTCACAGAGATAAATGTATAAAATCAGTTCTGTAATGTTCAACACCTAGACAACATGTTTATGGGACATCTCGAATCCACGCCTAGGAAACCCTATAGGATAATTGAAATCTTGTGAATTGTAAAACTATGCCTTGCTTATTTATGAACTGCCTAAATTCAACAGATTCTAAAATCAGTAGGCAAACTGATTAGGTTTCTAGCACTTCGCCTTAACACAATGCTGCATATTCTCTGCTTGTCATGCTCACCTAGATACCCTGTTCTAGGACCTTTCTGAAATATTTGAAATCTTGTTGTTTGAGACGTGCTAACTATCTGTTTATTTGTGGAGGTAAACATGAGCCCCTTAATTGTTCTTTTATTTGACAAACCTATATGTTATTTGTTGTCGCTTAGATTTTATCCTTTTAAGCACTTTAGGAGAGTATAGAACTGCTTTTATTAGAGGTCCTAAACACCTCCATGACCATAAGGAAAGGGACGGGTAATGCACGCCTAGAGTACGTTTAATTAGAATCGCTTATATAACCACCAAGGGGAGGGTAATTGGGTAGTAAAGGATATGATACATGTGCGCTAATGCTACGTGTAACCCCTCTAGTTGAGGAAGGTTTACCAAGTATTGCACAGATGTGATCCTATAGTCTAATAAACCTAGGATCCATTATTCCCATGTCTTTTTTAATCCATATGTGTGCTTAAACTGCTTTACTTGCTTAATGAATAATTCACCAGAAGTGAGTTTGGTCGGGACCCACCGTTGTGGACCTCGAGGGGTGCCTAACACCTTCCCCTCAAGGTAATTTCAAGCCCTTACCCAATCTCTGGTAATGTAAATTGGTTTCATGAGTTACTTGTATTAGGTGCCCTAACACACCTTAAATCTGTTAGTTGGCGACTCTTCAATTTCCATACCCCTTTCCCAAAAAAGAAACGAGTTGCCCCAAAATGTAGAAGCTCGATTTTGCGAGAAAAAGGGGGTGCGACAGTGGGATGCCCAATAATCTCGGAGAGGTCCTCCTGATATGCCCATAACCACCGCACTCAAAATATCCATCCTGGTACCGTGGCTGCGGAAACTGAGACTGACCTGCACGGGCCGGATGACAACGGTAATAACTCTGAATAGTAGGTGCACTGATAGGAGAGGTAGTGCACTGTAGGCTAGCTGTCCAGAATGAGGCACATAAGGACCACGACTCCCTGAAGAACTGTGGGATGCCTGAAGCGCTAAATGAAATGGTCTGGGAGGATAGCCTCTACCAAAAGTACCCCTGCCTCCAGATGATTAACCGCTGAACCCCCCGGAATGACGAGGTCTCTTGTCAGACCCCTGACCTCCCTAAGCAAGAGCCATCTCGACTCGCCTGGCGACATTGGCGGCCACCTGAAATGAAATCTCACTCCATTCTCCGTAGCCATCTGCGATATGATAGGCTGAGAAAGTCCGTAATAAACCTCCTCACCCTCTCTCTCTCAGTAGGAAGCAGAAGAAGAGCATGACAGGCCAAATCCACAAAATGGGTCTCGTACTGAGTAACAATCATACTGCCCTGAGGGAGCTGGTCCCAAGTAAGAGGAGGCGACTCAGCTGGTCTGGTCAACAAATAATCTCTCCACCATTTCTTAGCGGAACCTGACATCTGAAATGCAGCAAAATCGACCTCATTGGTCTCCACTATACCCATGTTCCGTATCACCTCATGACATCTATCAAGATACTCCTGGGGATCCTCTGAAGGTGCACCACTGAAGTGAACTAGAAAGAGCTTGGTAAACCTGTCCAATCTCCATAAAGCCTCAGAAGACATAACTGACCCATCACCAGCCTATGCTGCAACAACCGGCTAAACTACTCCGACTGGATGAGCAGCTGGAGTCTGATACTGGGGAGCCATCTGCTTCGGAGTGTGAGGAGAAGGAGTCTGGGATCCTCCTCCAGCCTGAGAGACGACTGGTGCCATGGGAAATGCACCAGCCTGGGCCACACTCTCTATAAGTCCCATCAAACGGACTAAGGCACCCCGAAGCACTAGGGTGGCAATGAACCCCTCCGGAACCTGAGCTGATCCGGCAAGAACAGTCTGGGTTGGAACCTCCTCGTCAAAATCTACTTGAGGCTCCATTGTTGGGGCTGTTGCTCGGGCTCTAGGCTGAGCCATGCCCCTGCCTAGGCCTCTACCCCTCGTAGCAGTTGCCAGTGGAGGTCTAGCTGCTGCTCAGCTGAAGATGCGGTACAGGTTCTCGGCATATGCGAGAGAATAAGAGTAGAATAGTTCAATTAGCATTGAGACAACAAAATCGAACGACAGCGAATAGAAGTGAAGTTTATTCCTAAACTTCATAGCCTATGGAAGATAAGTACAATCATCTCTATACCGATCCTCCAGACTCTACTAAGATCGCTCGTGAATTGTGAGACCTAGGTAACCTAATGCTCTGATACCAACTTGTCACGACCCAGAATTCTCACCTTTCGGGACCTTGATGGCGCCTAACATTTCACTTGCTAGACAAGCCAACGTTAGAGAATTATTAAGCCAATCCTTATTCAATTAAATAAATAACATCAAATAGGCTAAAACGAATTAAAGCGAGTGTGGAATAATATAACAACCTCAATATTTACTATAACCCAGATCTGGCGTCACAATTCACGAACTTCTAGGATTTACTACAAGTAAAAGTCTGAAAGAAAAACAAAAAAAGATAGACGGGGACTTCAAGGTCTGCGAATGCCAATAAATCTACCTTAAGTCTCCGGTTAACCAGTCCGAGCTGCTACGCCTCTCGATCAGCTGGGGCCAATGCCAAAATCTGCACAAGAAGCGCAGAGTGTAGTATAAGTACAACCGACCCCATTTACTCTGTAAGTGACGAGCCTAACCTCGATGAAGTAGTGACGCGGCTAAGTCGGGTCACTCACACCACTGCTTGTACGCAATATATCTAATAAAGGCAAAAAAGGAAATGCAGAATAGAATAAAGCACTAAATTGCAATAAATAACTACAATTCCAGGAAATAAGCCAACAACGTTCAGAATTTACCAATCCTTAAGTGCAAAAGAGAATACCGTAAAGCTAACACAACTCAGGGAAACATAAACACATAGATTATTGCGGCGCATGACCCGATCCCACCGTACATCTCATATTCCTCCCTTATTTCCTCATAATAACATAAACAACAATGAATACATATAAAAGTATTGCGGCGCGCAACCCGATCCTTCCATATCACAATATCATAATCATAGTTCACCCTTATACCACCACAACAATCCACCCTTATTACACCTCAATATAGATTCACCCTTATTCCACCTCAATATATCACCCTTATTTGACCTGTTGCAGCGTACAACCCGATCCCACCATATCGATATCAAGTACTCAATACGCACAGTAAATTCACAATTCAAATAACAGAAAACCCTTCAAAATTCCTAAACACCAAACTGAAACAAATAGGAAACTTGTACACCATGAACATTCTCATAAATAGTACTACACAGCGTGACCAATTCAGAATTTACAACTAAAAGGTACAGATAAACCAGCTTAAGAAAATAATAGGAGATTATGAAACTATGGAAATGACTAATAGCATGAACATGAGAAAACAATGACTAACAAGTAGAAATTAGGCATGGGAACACAATTAGAGCATGTAACAATTAACACAGGGAAAGAAGTAATATAAGAAAAGCGGGAAAATAGGAAAAATAGATTATTTGGCGGCACATAAGCACTCGTCACCTCACATATACGCCGCTCATATGAAATTCATATAACAAATAGTCTGAGGGTTCCTAATTCCCTCAAGTTAAGGTTAGACACAACACTTACCTCGCTCCAAAGACCACTCACTGCTCAATCACAACCTTGCCTCTCAAACAAGCCTCCGGACCAATAGAATCTAGCAAATTACCAACCAAACGAATCAAATTAAACCTTAGGATCTAGCCACGATTGCAAGAATTCAATTTAGGCAATTTTTGAAAAAGTCAACACCGGGGTCTGCTTGGTCCAAACCCAAAATTCGGATCAAAACCCGATTACCCATTCACCCCCGAGCCCGGTTATGTGATTTATTTTGGAATCCGATCTCAATTTGAGGTCTAAATCCCCAATTTAACAAATCGCTAATTTCTACCCAAAACCCCCATATTCCACCATGAAAACTCTAGATTATAGGTTGAAAACTTGTGAAATATAGTGAAAGATTGAAAGGAAATAGGTTAGAATCACTTACCAATGATTTGGGGAAGAATGAGTCTTGGAAAAATCGCTTCTAAGGTTTTAGTTTTTGAAAATTTGAAGAATGAATCAAAAATCCCGTCTAAGTCATATTTTCTTCAGCTGCAGATGGCGCATTTTGCGAAGCCCGAAAATGCGAGAAATCCATCACATCTGCGAAGACTCCCACATCTCCGCAATCATCGCACTTGCGATGAAAAGTTCGCAAATGCGATCACTTACTTGACCGCAAATGCGACCCAATGATCGCAAATGCGAAGAATCTTCCTCCCCAGATCCCATCGCAAATACAAAGCTTTGTTCGCAAATATGGACACTGTCCTTCCTCAAATGGTACCTCATGATTGCTGCGAACCTAGGCTGACCCAGGATCTCTTCGCAAATGCGAAGAAATGGCTCGCAAATGCGAGCCTGACAGGAGTTGGAAATGTTCGCAAATGCGAGATCAGAGGCCAGTTCTCAGAAATTACAGATAACAACAAATGTTCTAAGTCCAATTCACTCCATAGCCTATTTGAAGCTCACCCGAGCCCTCGGGTCTCTAAACCAACTATGCACACAAGTCTAAAAACATCATAGGAACTTGCTCGCTCGGGGTTATTAGGCATGCAGGCAAGTAGGAAGCAGATCATATTTTGAGTCGCGAAGATAAGTTATTTCCGGGCAGATTTTTAGGATAACGACATCCCTTACAAGTGTCAAGCTCAGCATATGTGGCACTTGAAGATTATTGTGGAGAAGGACAATGTCGAGCCAGACAGGTATCATGTGGGACATGCACCCTTTTACCCGACATGGTTGGAGGACAACTTAGCTGGGAAAGTTGAGTCGGGAATTGGTCAGGGAAACAGGGTCATAGATGAAGATGCATAAACCCAAGTAAAATACAACAAGTTGCGCAAGAGGATTCATGACTCCGAGGTCGAACATCAGGAGATACACGATACAGACAAGAGATTAATCAAGGAATGGAGGGAAATAGCTATCACCTCTAATGAAAGGGTAGAATATCTGGAGCAGGGCTTGATGGAGCTGGGAGAGAAGACAAGAAAAAGAATCACCGACTGCCAGAATGTTGAAGGAGGCGAGGGAGGACATCTAGAAAGAGTATACATGTTGTTGGGCATGCCGGAACTTGGGGACCTGATTGATGGAGTCATAAAGATCAAGCCTGGGGAAGGACCTTCTAGGACCAAGTAGATTAGATTTATTTGCTTCTCCCAAATGTAATAAGGCCAAGTTCCAATAGTGACTTATCTTTTATTATCTTAGTGTTGTTTTGGGATTCGCCTGTTTTTATATTAATGAAATGAGGCATTTATCGGCATCTAAGTTCTCCAAAAAAACTTGTCGCTAGGCCTACCTCGGGCACAATGAAGCTCCCAAAATAGGACGCGATTTACATTCCGCAATATGTGTTTAAATATTGCAAATATTCTTTTCATAACTCTTACTGATTTGGCTACCTTTTGTTTTTCTTTCTTTATTTTGATTATTCCCATTCCCCAAAGGTTGGTTCAAGCATACTGGCATCATTAGCTTATCATACTAGATCCAGGGGTCCTCCACTTTCTCCTCCTCCAAGTCCACCAAAAGGCAAAGGAAAAGAAAAGATGGATTATTTGAACGGCACCAGAAAGGACAACAACACACATGTTGAATGTGCAGAAGCTTCTGATGGCCGAGATACTCAGGCCCCGAATGATGTGGTATCACGACTTGAGCAGAAAATACTAGGACTCCAGGATGATCTCGAGCAGGTCCGGAGCTTAGAAAATCTATCCCTCACACTCAATATCCCAGATGTCAACCATTAAAACACTCAGAACCCCGCACCACCGTAAAAACACACCCAAAAAGCGCCTACAAAATCCTCCGGCACCTCACCATTACACAACCCCACCACGGAATCAAACTATCCCTCCACAATATCAACAAAACACCTACCATACTCCACAAAATACCCCACAATGATCACCATTATATCTAAACTCCCGGTCACTAAAACAACCCTATATACGTGGAAACCCTACCTCACTTCACTCAGCAGGTATCCTATGCACCAGAATCCATTGAAAAGGACCTACTCATTAAGAACCTGGTTGAAGAGCTCAAGAAGTTGACAAGTCGGGTTCAAAGCATCGAAGAAGACAAAGGGATAGAAGGTCTGAACTATGAAGACCTATGCATACAGCCAGATGTAGAACTGCCGTAGAGTTACAAACCTCCCAAGTTCGAAATATTTGACGGAACAGGTGATCCCAGGGTTCATCTGAGGACTTATTGTGACAAGCTGGTAGGGGTCGGAAAGGATGAAAGGATCCGAATGAAGATTTTCATGAGGAGTCTTACAGGAGATGCTTTATCCTGGTACATCAGCCAGGATCCTAAGAAGTGGGCCAACTGGGTGAGTATGGCGTCTGACTTCATGGACATATTCAGGTTTGACAAAGAGAATGTGCCGGATGTCTTCTACATTCAGAACTTAAAGAAGAAGCCCGCTGAGACCTTCCGCGAGTATGCCACTCGTTGGAGGTCAGAAGCAGCCAAAGTCAGGCCGACATTGGACGAAGAACAGATGAACAAGTTCTTTGTCAGAGCACAGGATCCGAAGTACTATGAAAGATTGACGGTTATTGAAAACAACAAGTTCTCCTATATCATCAAACTCGTAGAAAGGATTTAAGAGGGCATTAAAATCGGTATGGTGAATAACTTTGAGGCATTGCAGGCCACAAACAAAGCACTGCAGTCAGGGGGTATATCGAAGAAGAAAGATGCGGGAGCAGTAATGGTTGCCCAAGGACCCAAAACTCCACTTGTATATCAATCCTCCCCACTTACATACCAAGCACCTCCACCCATATATCAACCATCACCTCTCATATATTCCCAACTAGCCACTTCTTATCACATATATAATTCCCAACCCTCTCACTTTCAGTCACCTCCAACTCGTCCAAGCTACCCAAGACCTCGGCCTAACTTTGACCGCAGACCACCTAAACAATACACTTCCATTGCCGAACCCATTGACCAACTGTATGAAAGGTTGAAGGCTACTGGATACGTCACTCCTATCCCTGCTACGACCGTGGAGAATCCATCCCAATAGGTCAACCCAAATAAGACTTGTGCATATATTTCTGGCATGAAAGGGAACACCATTGACGAGTGCTGAACACTGAAGGATAAGATCCAGACCTTGATTGATAATAAGGTCATTCACGCCAAAGAAGCTATACCCAACGTCCGCAACAACCCCCTCCCAGATCATAGGGGTGAAGGTGTCAATGTGATAGAGACCGATGAGGAATGGGATCTCGAGGGATCAACTGGACTTATCAAAGAGGGTGACAATCCTATGAAACCCGCAATCACGCTCAATCCTATTATAGTGAAAATACAACCGCCAGTGGAGGTTGAGGTAGCTGCATCAGTTCCATTTGAAGTTGAGATAGCCACCCCCCCCAGCTACGCATGTTCCATTCAAAGTGGAAGTAGCCAAACCTTTCACAGTGACAGTGTCAACCACACCGCCTTTCGACACCAAGGTTGTACACTGGGATTATGTGGCCGAAGCTAGAAGAAGAGGAAGGATCAAAATAGAAGAATCTGGCGATGTGCAAGGAATGAGCAGAACAGGAAGAGTCTATACACCAGAGCATTTGGGAGAATCCAGTAAGCAGGTTTCTAACAGACCGCCCGTTATTGAAACAGGCCTGGCTGACCTTTGGAGCAAATTGCAAGCAAGGGAGTATTCAGTCACCGATCATTTGAACAAGACTCCTACTCAGGTATATATCTTGTCACTGCTACAGAATTCAGAAGTGCACAGGAATGCTCTCTTAAAGGTGTTAAGTAAGGCATATGTACCTAACAACATCACTGGCGGGGAAATGGCCAATATGGTGGTACAGGTGCTGGAAAGTCACAAAATCACCTTCCACGAGGACGAGCTGCCACACGAGGGTTTGAATCATAATAGGGCACTGCACATTACCATGCAATGTAAGGACAATTTCATTGCCAGAACTATGATAGATGGGGGATCCAGTGACAGTGTCAACCGACCGCCTTTCGACACCAAGGTTGTACACTGGGATTATGTGGTCGAAGCTAGAATTCTGAAGAGGTTGGGCAAAGGCCTGTATGAAATACGAGAAGGGACTATGAATGTGAAGGCATTTGACGGGTCTCAGAGATCTACCATTAGAGAGATCAATCTTTCTCTAAAGATGGGGCCTACATGGTTTGATGTCAAGTTCCATGTGCTGGATATGTCTGCATCATACAATCTGTAGTTGGGACGACCCTGGATACATGCCGTTGGGGCTGTAGTGTCAACTTTGCATAAGGCAGTAAAGTTCGAGTGGAACCACCAAGAAGTGATTATCCATGGAGACGGGAGAAACCCTATTTACACCCGTCAGACCATCCTGGTGGTTGAAAATAGAAGAAAGCTAGGTGGAGAGACTTATCATCATATTGAGAGGGTTAAAGCGGTCGAGAAAGATAAGTGGTGGAGTAGCAAGATAGAAAGTATACTAGCATGGAGAGGATATGAACCCGGCAAGGGTCTTGGCAAAAATCTTCAGGGTATCTCAAAACCAATACAGCTAAAGCGCAATGGTACCACTTTTGGAATAGGATATCAATACACCTGGCAAGAGTTTCAATACTGGTCACCACCATGGCGTGGTCCTTACTATATGCTTGAGCAGCCTATACCGCACCTAAATCAGACTTTCCATAAGACCGACAGCATGTGGGGATCAGAGAAGGAAGAAGCATTTGCCGCCTTGATGAACCTAGTCCTGGAAGATGAGGACATGGATTGCTGTGTAATTTTTGAAGAGTAGAAGGAGGAAGGCCCTACCATCAGAGCTGTGGAGAGAGGATCATTCCTCAAGAATTGGACTGTCAGACCATCCATGGCCCGACGCGTCCCAGGGTAGCAAGGCTGAACAATATTATTTATTTTGTTTCTGAAAAAAATGATTTCCCTTTTTGGCATTCTGTTTTAAATAAATTTCCGATGTTCCAAAAACATTGTTTTTGAGAAATAGCATTTGTTTGACGATTTAAATGAATTGATGATTACCATTACCACTTCTCTCTCATATCTTTATCTATACAGCATTACTATTTCCTATCTCGATGAACCGGCAACTGTGACATGTAATGAGGCAACGCAACAAAAGGATAGTGATTCAGAAAAAAAGGATGTCATACCTGAGGAAATTGTCAGAGAAGTGGAGAAATTTGAGAACAAGCCTAAGTCCAACCTGGACGAGACCGAAATAATCAATTTAGGAAATTCTGAAACTGTCAAGGAGACCCGCTTCATCATTCACTTGTCGTCGTCAGAGAAAGAGGAGTACACTCAGTTCCTGAAGGAATATTAGGATGTCTTCGCATGGTTGTACAACGACATGACCGGATTAAGTACATATATTGTGGCTCACAAGTTGCCCACAAACCCAATGTGTCCACCAGTGAAGAAGAAACTCAGGAAATGCAAGCCTGATATGAGTCTGAAAATCAAAGAGGAAGTTATTAAGAAAATTAAGGCCAAGGCCCTCAGGGTAGTGGAATACCCAACCTAGTTAGCCAACATCGTGCCAGTACAGAAGAAGGATGGGAATGTTAGAATCTGTGTCGATTATCGGGATCTCAACAGAGCCAGCCCAAAGGATGATTTCCCACTCCCAAACATACACATCTTAATCGACAGTTGTGCCAAACATGAACTCCAGTCCTTCGTAGATTGTTTTGTCGGTTACCATCAGATTTGGATGGACGAGGAAGATGCTGAGAAGACCGCTTTCGTCACACCCTAGGGGGTATATTGTTACAAGATGATGTCGTTCGGCCTAACGAACATTGGGGCCACCTACATGAGGGCCATGACTACTATATTTCATGACATGATACATAAAGAGATTGAGGTGTATGTGGACGATGTCATCATTAAATCTAAGAAGGCCACAGATCATACAACAGAGTTGATGAAATTCTTCGACAGACTGTGGAAGTATAACCTAAAGTTAAACCCCGCAAAATATGCATTCGGGATTCCTGGAAAGTTATTGGGATTCATCTCAGCTGCCGAGGGATAGAATTGGACCCGTCAAAAGTCAAAGCTATCCAAGAGCTACCACCGCCAAAGAGTAAGAAGGATGTAATGAGTTTTATGGGAAGGCTAAACTACATCGGCCGATTCATAGCCCAATCCACAGTTATATGCGAGCCAACTTTCAATATGTTAAAGAAGGATGATGCAACTAGTTGGACCGAAGATTTTCAAAAGGATTTTGACAAGATCAAGGAGTACTTATCAACACCACCAGTCTTGGTCCCGCCAGAGCCAGGTAGACTATTGCTACTCTACCTTGTGGTACTAGATGGAGCTTTCGGTTGTGTTCTGGGGCAGCACGACGAGACAGGGAGAAAAGAACATGCCATCTACTACTTGAGTAAGAAGTTTACCCCCCATGAGGCACGATACTCTTTGTTGGAGCGTACCTACTGTGCTTTAACCTGGATAGCTCAGAAGCTGAGGCATTACTTCTGTGACTATACAACATACCTCATATCAAGAATGGATCTTTTGAAGTATATATTTAAACAACCTATGCCCACTGGAAAGATGGCCAAGTGGAAAATCTTGTTGAGCGAGTTCGACATTGTTTATGTAACTCAGAAAGCAGTCAAATGACATGCACAAGCAGATCATCTTGATGAAAACCCTGTGGAAGGAGAATACGAACCCCTGAAAACATATTATCCCGATGAAGAGGAGCTATTCGTGGGAGAAGACATTGTTGAGTCTTATGATGGTTGGAGAATGTTCTTTGACGGAGCGGCGAATTTCAAAGGAGTCGGCATTGGAGCTGTTTTGGTATCGGAAACTGGTCAGCACTATCCGGTATCTGCGAAACTCAGATTCCCCTACACCAACAACATGGCGGAATATGAGGCTTCCATATTAGGACTCAACATGGCCGTTGCCATGAACATTCAGGAGTTGTTGGTGATTGGTGATTCAAATTTGCTTGTGCACCAGGTACAAGGAGAATGGGCAACCAAGAATCCAAGATATTACCATATCTGCACCGTGTGCAAGAATTGAGGAAAATGTTCACAAAGATAGAGTTTCGACATGTTCCCAGAATTCAGAATGAGTTTGCCGATGCATTGGCCACTTTGTCATCAATGATACAACATCCAGACAAGAACTTCATTGATCCTATCCCAGTAAGGATCCATATCAGTCGACATACTGTGCTCATGTTAAGGAAGAAACAAATGGGAAGCCCTGGTTCCACGACATCAAAAGGTATCTAACAAAAGGAGAATACTCGGAGCATGCAAACCATACTCAGAGACGCACGCTTTGGAGATTGTCCAACAATTTCTTCCACAGCGGAGGAACCATATATAGAAGAATTCCTGATTTGGGATTATTGAAGTGTGTCGATGCGAAAGAAGCTTCTAAGTTTCTAGAAGAGATACATGTCGGAGCCTGCAGCCCGCATATGAATGTCTTTGTGTTGGCCAAAAATATACTCAAGGCCGGCTATTTCTGGATGGCCATGGAGACAGATTGCATCTGATATGTTCAAAAATGCTACCAATGTCAAGTGCATGCAGATATGATAGAAGTGTCGCTAAATTAGCTCAATGCAACAAGCTCACCTTCGCCATTCACCGCCTGGGGAATGAATGTCATTGGTCCAATCGAGCCCACCACCCCAAATGGGCATTGGTTTATCTTGGTAGCTATTGATTACGTCACCAAATGGGTTAAAGTAGCATCTTACAAAGCAGTGACTAAGAAGGTTGTGGCAGAATTTTTCCGCGACCAGATTGTTTGTCGGTTCAGAGTTCTAGAACCTATCATCACTGACAATACTGCCAATCTCAATAGTGATCTGATGAAAGCCATGTGCGAGATTTTCAAAATCAAGCACAAGAATTCCACAGCATACAAACCTCAAATGAATGGAGCCGTAGAAGCTGCCAACAAAAATATCAAGAAGATACTGAGGAAAATAGTAGAGAATCACAAATAATGGCACGAGAAACTACCATTCGCCTTATTGGGATACCGTACCACAGTCCGCACATCAACCGGGGCAACACCCTATTTTTTGGTTTATGGTACTGAAGTTGTTATTCCCGCCGAAGTAGAGATTCCTTCCTTGAGGATCATACAAGAAGTTGAGCTCAGCGACGCAGAATGGATAAGGAGCCATTATGAGCAGCTATCCCTCATAGACGGAAAAAGGATGAATGCGGTATGTTATGGACAACTTTATCGGAACAGGATGTCTAGAGCCTTCAACAAAAGAGTCAAGCCAATACAGTTCACACCGGGGCAGCTGGTGTTGAAGAAGATCTTTCCGCATCACGATGAAGCCAAAGGGAAATTCTCTCCCAACTGGCAAGGTCCTTACATGGTTCACAGAGTATTGAAAGGGGGAGCCCTCATACTCGCAGAAATGGACGGAGAAGTATGGCCAAAACTAATCAATTCAGATGCAGTTAAGAGATATTATGTGTAACTGTTTATGTTTTTCGCATATGATGTATTTGAACTATGCTCGACCTGATTCCCGCTTAAGAGGGGATACGTAGGCAGCCCTATGGGTTCGGTCACAATTAAATAAAAAAATTATTTTCCCCACCATCAGAAACTGAGGCAAAATTCTGGAGTAAGTTCAGCCGATCACAGCATATACAGCAGTCAGAAATTTTTGTCCGTTTAACTGGGGCCGAATTTTGAGGGAAGACCCTCAAAATTCTACGGGAGGAGAAGTCGTAATGCCTCGGATCGTGTCACAGTCAATGGTTCATCTAACCAATTTTATAAAAAACATATTTTTTACTATGACTTTGAAAACTACGCATGCTTGCTTTTGAAATAAATATGTTTAGCAAATGCTACCCCCAATGATTTGAACAGGATCTTCAGACCGAGCAAAGCAAGTCAAGCAAGCCGACGGAGGCACGAACCGACCTCCCCCTTACAAGAACTCACGATTTTTCTTTGAATGCAGGAACAAGGAATATGCACGCCTCGAAATCACAACCTTCATAACAACAATGATATTGAATCCACTTCCAGCTAAGAAATACTCTGCTATCACTTACTAGTTCTTCTCTTTGCATGAGACTAAGCTCTGTCTCTATCTTGCATGAGGCTAAGCCCTACCTCCATATTTGCATAAGGCTAAGCGTTGCCTTCCGTTTGCATGAGACTAAGCTCTGTCTCCACCTTGCATGAGGCTAAGTCCTGCCTCCATATTTGCATAAGGCTAAGTGTTGCCTTCTCTTTGCATGAGACTAAGCTCTGTCTCAATCTTGCATAAGGCTAAGTCGTGCCTCCATATCTGCATAAGGCTAAGCATTGCCTTCAATTTGCATGGCATTAAGCCCTGTCCCAAACCTTGCACAAGACTAAGCATTGTCTGCCCTGCACTATCTATCTTCCCTTCTTTCGGGCTAAGCTCTGCCCTCGACTTCATACAAGACTAAGCTCTCTATTATTGCTCCTAGCATCATACCTTTGCATTTTATGGGCTAAAATATCGCCAACTTGTCCGAAGGCGTCATAGTCTGAAGGAATCATCCTCATAGCCTGAAGACACCATGTCATGGCCTGAGGATATTTCAAACCTGCATATCATTATTCAAAGGCGTCATGGTTAGGATGCACCATTTTTCATGGCACGAGAACATCATCTCATGGCCTGCGAATTCCTCATTGAACAAGTCATGGCCCAGGACATCATGGTCTAAAGACATCATCCTCAACCGTCCAAAGACGATTTTCATGGTCCGAAGGGAATTTGCATCATGTTTAAATTTACGCACAGATATATGCTTGTAGTACGTCTCTTACTTGCGGGTTAGCTGATGAGCAACCACTACCTCAACCAAAGCAATCCCGCTCCAGATCCTTCATACCACCTCAAACTCGACTGCAACCATTTCACCTATCCTGAAATCTTGCGTCCGTCATTGTGGTAACTTCATCGGTATATCCCACCGATGAATCTAGAACTACACACGACCTGATTCCTGTAAAATCATGAATATGTAGGCAGCTCAGGAAACAGAGTGCGGCCTAAATATCTCAAACCATCTTACTCGATCAAAATTGGCCATCATATCTTTACCCGACAACTCCTTCATCCTTCCCGGGTAAAGAGGGCAGCCATTGATACCCAATTTTTCCCTAAGATATTTTTTAAATGCATATATACCTTCAAAACTATGCATTAGCATCAATTAATATTTTTCCCTAATTTTTACATTTTTTAAAATTAATTTATCCCGATATTTTACTCATATAAATAACTATAAATTGCATCACAAAGGAATTTATAACAATTTCATGATTTAATTTTTTTATTTATATTTATACTAAGCCTAATTATTTCATAAGTAGCCATATTTATATTTTTTGGTCACAATTGCAATAACTTTGCGATTATAGCCCATGCATGCACTATTGTATTATTTTACAAGAAAATAGCTCGTTGCATTTTTAAAATATTGAGTAATTATTTTTAAACATTTCTATGCACAGAAATAATTTTTATAATCTGTTATTTATTTTATAAATTATGTTTTCAATTATTCGGGTATTTAACAAATAGCTTTTTTTTATTTCAGATCTAACCTCTTTTAATACCAACCCAAACCCTTTTTTAAATTAACCTGAAAACCAGCCCATACCCCTTAAGCCCAATCCCTATACCTGTCCGACCCAATAACCCCTTTAATCATGGTCGTTGATCTTTTAGATCAACGATCCACTATTAAACTTATCTTATAAATCCCTAATCAACCCTAACCCCTCCCATTCCTCTCATTCCGCCGTCACCCTTCCAATTCTCTCTCAACTCACCCTAACCCTAATCGCTGCCACCAGCGAGAACCTCCCTCCTATGGTGTTTCTGTGCATTCTCTGACCACCACCGATCTCCTATACTCCATGGTTGTTTGATTTCATGAGTCCTTGAGAAAACCTCAAGAAACTCCAACCTGTTCTCGCCTAGAATTTGTTTACCGGCCTGTCTCAGGACACTTTCGTTTGTGAGTATGGATTTCCTCTTGCTTTTAGTATGAATCCATGGGTTTTTTACCGATTCTCTTCATCTGCACTATTTCTGAAAAACCTAGTTTCCCTACTGTTCAATTCTTCTCAAATCATTATAGATCTTAGGTGATTCGAGTATTATTGGGTGTTGTCCTTTAAAATCTCTTGTTTTACTTAACTGTTTCGATTTTTAGTTACTCTTTATAAAACTAGGATTTTTCCCAGACTTCGTCAAAGGTTTGTACTTTCAAATGCTTAGTCTGTTCATCTCTTTACATATATGTATGCTCGAACTCTAAAATGTCTCTTTTTGTTACTGATTTCTTCAATTTTGTTTCAATGGTGTGTTTATCTCAGTGAACCAGTCGCATGAACTTGTTCTGTTTAGGGACTTAAACGATTTTCCCTGTCAAAATCCATATTTTGTGAGATTTTACTTGATTGAGTCCTGTTAAGGATCCGAATGATTTTCTTTCTTGTTAAAATCAGAACCCTTTGGGATTCTTACTTGGTTGATTTCTATTTAAGGGTTCAAATAATTTTTCCTATAAAATCAGTACCCTTTGAAGATTTTTTACTGACTGTTCCTTATCAATTGCCCCATTAAAATCAACGTGCTAGGATTGTTACTGGTTTCCTTGTTTGTGACTTGTTTCCTTATTCTACTTGCCTTAATTAGTGGACGGTAGTTTGGGGATTTTTACCGACTCCCAATAAGGTACGTTTGGATTTTTGTCGTTAATTGAATCCCTGTTGTGACCGTTAATTGATTACTCCCAATTAAAGGGGTCTATTCTGGACTCCCTTATCGGAATTGATCCTGTGATTATTTGATTATCCTTAATTGATTGAATTTTGACTTTCTTTACCTTATTTGTTCTACTCCCTAAATGCTATATATACACTCTTATTCTACCTCTAAAAGAC
>ML354846.1:0-21521 GCA_005239505.1 Nicotiana paniculata | reverse complement strand
GCCTTTTGTGAGAAAGTGGGTTAGGTGGCCTACAAGCTTGCATTGCCACCTAGCTTATCAACAGTCCATATGGTGTTTCATGTGTCCATGCTCTGGAAGTATCACAGTGATCCGTCCCATGTATTAGATTTCTACTCAGTCCAATTGGACAAGCATTTGACTTATGAAGAGGAGCCAGTGGTCATTCTAGCCTGGTAGGTCCAGTAGTTGAGGCCTAAGACTTATCCTTCAGTTAGAGTGCAGTGGAGAGGCCAGCCAATCGAGGCAGCTACGTGGGAATCCGAGTCTAACATGCATAGTAGATACTCGCACCTTTTTACCAGCCCAGGTACTTTTCTATGTCCATTCGAGGACAAACGTTTGTTTTAGTGTTGGAGAATGTGATGATCTGATAGGTCATTTTTTGATTTAGCCTCTATTTTTGTATTTCGATACCTTGATTAGCTCTATTTAACATTTATCGATTTGTTTGCACAGTCCGTGTTTTATTCCGAAAAGTCTTTATGTTAAAAATTGAGAAAAATGTGATTTTTTGCCTTAAAATGGTTTAGGTTGACTACGGTCAATATTTTGGGTAAACAAACCCGGATCAGTATTTTTGATGATCTCGGTGGGTCCGTATCGTGATTTAGGACTGGGGCATATGCCCATAATTGAATTCGGAAGTCCCTAACTTGTTTTGACTCATTTTGCCAAAAACTAGCATTTTTTAAAGTCTAAATTAATAGTTTTGACCGTAAGTTGACTTCTTAGCTAATGGGTTTGGATTTTGATTTTGGGATTGAAATAGGTTTGTTATGGTATTTAGAACTTGTCTGCAAAATTTGGTTCAAAATGGAGTTGAATTGATATGATTTGGATGCTCAATTGTTAATTTGAAACTTCTTAAGCTTCTTTAAAATATTTCATGCATTTTGATGTCCGATTCATAGTTCTAGGTGTTATTTTTGTATTTTGATCGCTCAAGAAAGTTCTTATGGTGTTATTACACTGGTGTGCATGTTTAGTTTGGGAATCTAGGGGCCCAGGTGAGTTTCAGACGTGTTTCAGATGAGTTTGGTTGAGGTTGGAATAGCTAGTGCACTTCTGCTGCTGATGTTTTGTTGCAGATCTCGCATTTGCTAGGTCTGGATCGCAATTGTGACCCTCGCTTTTGGGAACAAGTGTTCGTATTTGCGACCATGGGTTAGACTAGGTAGCCTTGCATTTACGAGGAGTATGTTCACATTTGCGAACTGTCAGAGGTTGCATTTGCCACCTCATTTGTGACTCAGTGTGTTCTTGAACTATCTTCGGATTTGAGAAAGAATAGTACGCATTGGGAGTTCCCATTTGCGACTTCTGTGGCTCTGAGGGCAGGGTTCACATTTGTGATGTTCGCAATTGTGAACATAACTTAACAATTGCGACATTTGCAGCTGAATAAAAGAGGGAGAAAACGGGACTTAGCTCATATCTCAACCGTAAACACCTAGAAGCGATTTTCCAAGAGGCTTTTCTTCCCAAATTGCATTGATTCGATTGTTTTTGGAGGCAAATTTTAGAGGAAAGGCCCCGGTTGAGATTTGATTAGATTGTAGAGCAAAGTAAGTGTTGGATTGAACCTTGACATGAGGGAATAAGGAATTTGTGAACTATGTGTCGTGTGATTATGTTAGAAGATGGTGTATATGCGAGGTGATGAGTGTATATATGTCGTCAAGATATTTTTTTTTATGTTTTCTTGTTATTTCATGAATGATCTTATTTAATGTCTTAATTGTTACATGGTTTATTTGATTTCTATGTCGTAATTAATATTTATCATTTAATTATTCTTGTATTGAATTATTCATCCCTTCCATGACTCTGTGATTATTTGTTACTGGCCTTAACTGTTTTACTTGCACACCTTAACTGTCACATGCTTTACTTGTCCTATTATTTTTGTAATATTTGTTGCATCTTTTAATTATTACTTGGTCGTTTGTTGCCTCGCACTCTTACTCCTGATGTAAAATTTCTTGTAAATTGAGTTGTTGGATTGTCTATGTTATCTGAAATATACTGGGGATAGGTTTGCATGCCGCAAAGAAAATTGAAAGATTATGAATTACAATGGTGGAATAAGGGAGGATACTTAATATTGATAAATGATGATATGGTGGTATCAGGTTGCATGCCGCAATGGATTGTACACGGATACTTGATGTTGATAAATGATGATATGGTGGGATCGGTTTGTGCGCCGCAATGGACTGTATACATGGCACTTGATATTGATAAAGGATGATATGGTGGGATCGGATTACGCGCCACAATGGATTGTGTGTGTTGTACTTTTTGTTGTTGTGTTGGTTTAAGCATTTTTACATGATATTACGAGATTTGTTATTCTGGGCTTTCTGATAACGAGGTTTGAATTCATTTTTACAAATTAATTGCTCTACTTCCAATTTTTGCGTTTCTTTTCTTGTTGTTTTTACTGCGTACAGGTTATTGTAAGTGACCCACTTTATCCTCGTGACTACTCGAGGTTAGGCTCGGCACTTACAGAGTACATGGGGTCGGTTCTACTCATTCTATACTCTGCACTTGTTGTGCAGATACCGGAGTGGGTCCTAGCGGTGTTCATTAGCTGTTGTTTGGATTCAGTCGCTGACGGAGACTTCACGTACAGCTGCACAGCGTTAGCAGCCCTAAAGTTCCCTTCCTCCCTTTCCTTACTATTTTATTGAGTTCCAAAATAATGTATTTTGTTCAGACCCTGTTTGTAGCACTTGGTGTTCATGTACTCGTGACACTAGCTTTTGGGTTATGTTTAAACTTTGTTGTTTAGTAGTATTTTTTTTATACTTCCGACTTATATCATTTCCACTGTTAATATCTTGTTATATCAGTAAATTTTCTGTTTCACATCGGCTTGCCTAACAAGTAGATTTCTTGTCTTCGCCATTTATTTCTTCCTTACAACCCTCCCCTCTAAGGAATACAACAATTACCCCACTCCATCACAATCCCATGCACCTGCCCTTTCCCCACATCAATCCTCCTCGACCTCGGCCTCGACCTCTTCATTTCCGTCCCTAACGACTTCTATAGCCTCTACAACAACTTTTGAAATTCAAAAAAATATCCCCATTGTCGGTGTCTCGATATTGTAAAAGCTATCATGGACGCAACAATGTCCAAGACCGACGAATTTATTACGAAATTCATAGACAAACGTTTGGATGAAACAAATACATACATTTATGCTAAGGATTGTCTTGAGACATGTAAGTCTGTGTTTGAAGATGCAAAGGATGCAATTGATTTAATCACAACTTACCTTAATCTTCAAGCTCCAAATAATACTACACCACTCCAATTGATTAAAACGCTCAAATATTGCCAACAATTGAATATTTACTACTCCCTCTGTTTTAATTTAGATGTAAGGCCATGCCATTTGTGTGGTTATAAAAGCTTCTCATTAAGGGTACAATCGATAAAATAAAGAGTTTAAAGTTGAATTATTTCCAAATTTATAAATGCTTCATTTATTTTGGAACAGACTAAAAAAGAAAGTACCTCATCTAATTTAAAACGGAAAGAGTATTAGATATCCCAACTACATTAGAGCAAAAAGTGTGATGACCCAAAAGGTCATCTTGTGTTAATTTAGCAAAAAATGTGTTTCGAGGCCACCAAAGCCTCTGTTAATCTCACCTCAATATACGTGCACTTCCCGAGCACGTAGCCGGGGAGTCTCTATGTGGAAATGTGTTAAACAGTTAAATTTATGATAATTAATGAAATAAAGTTTACTTTGGTCAACATTTTTGGTAAACGGACCCGGATCCGTGATTTGACGGTCCCGTAGGGTCCGTAGGAAAATATGGGACCTGGGCGTATGCCCGGAATCGAATTCCGAGGTCCCAAGTCCGAGAAATGAATTTTTTAAGAAAATTGTTTTCTAAAATAAGAAAGACTTTTGAAAATGAACTTTGATGTGAAATCTGTGTTACCGAGCCCGTATTATGGTTCCGGAGCCCGGAACAGGTTCAATATGTGTTATGTGAGTTTTCTGTAAAATTTGGTAAGAAACGGACTTGGTTTGACGTGTTTCGGGTCAAAATTGGAGAATTTAGAAGTTTATGAAGTTTAGAAAATGCTATAGATTTTGGAGTTTAATTCATTGTTTTNTTGAGAAAATTCTATAGATTTTGGAGTTTAATTCATTGTTTTTGATGTTATTCTGGTGGTTATATTACTCGAATAAGTTTGTAGGATGATTTTGAAGTCGCTTGTATATTTGTTTTTGAGCCCCGAGGGCTTGGGTGAGTTCCGGGTAGGTGTCGGGGTGCAAAAGAGTTGGAAAAATCTGGTTTTTGGGGGATGTTCTGGTGTCTAAGATTTTTACACTATGCGATCGCATAGGTTGCCCCGCGATCGCGTAGTGTAGTGTGTGTGTGTGTGGGGGAGGGGAGGGGTCAATTTTCTCTGCGCGATCGCAAAGAGCTGGGTGTGAACGCGGAGCCTTAGGCCTTAGCTCTACGCGAACGCACCGCTATGTCCGCGATCGCGTAAGTCTCCTGTGGGGTTGGGGGTTGTGTAGCAATTGTTCTGTGCGAACGCATTCTTTCGTTTGCGATCGCATGGGTCCGCCTCCGGTTTCTCTACGATCGCATCCTTCACTTCGGGATCGTGTAAGTCTAAGGCCAGTACCCTCCGCGATCGCAGGGCACATGTCGCGATCGCGATAGCCTTTTTCGCCCAGTTATTTAAATGCTCAAAAACAGAATACACATTACGGGATTTTCATATTTTTTCACCATCTCCTTCTTCTCCAAACCCCATATCCGATTTCCAAGATGCTCTTCCCCCATAACCACTTAGGTAAGTAATCTTAACTCTTGTTTCTTCCATTTTCCTTCATCAATCACTAAATTCTAGGTCTAAAAACATGAAATCAAAGGTAGGAATTGGGGGGTTTTTGGTAGAGTTAGAGCTTTTGGTAATTTTGGGAATTCAACCTCATTTTGGGGTCGGATTTCAAAACAAATTGTATATTCGGGTTCATGGGGGAATTGGTTATCGGATTTTGGTCCGAACCTCGAGTTTGGACCAAGCGGGCCCCAAGTCGAATTTTGGTATTTTTGGAAGAATTATGGGAAATGTATAATTAGGCTTTGGGATTGAGTTATTGAATAATTATTGATGTTATTAAGTCAATTATGTCTAGATATTATCGTTTCGGAGTCGGATTCAAGAGGAAAGGCCGTGATTGAGGCTTGACTTGCATTCTTGGAGCCGAGGTAAGTGTTTGGCCTAACCTTAGCTTGAGGGAATAGGTATAGAGTCTTATTTGCTATGTGTAATTCATGTCCAACGTATAGGTGAGGTGACGGGTACCTATATGTTGTGGTCAAGCATGCCCGTGAGTCGAATTTTGATGAGTTATTTAATGTTCTTTGATATTCTCCGTGTTGTGAATTATTGGGAACCTTGGAAGTGGTACCTTGAGGTTACTTCATGACGTAGAAAGTTATTGATTATGTGTTCGGACGAGGATTTTACTGTTGACATTATACTACTGAGTGAGATTGGTTATAGCTGAGTCTTTTACCGGGACAGTAGAATTTTGTTGATTATTTCTGTACATTTGAAATGTCGTATTGTTAAACTTTCATATAAATTATTGCTTATACACTCATCATGCACAAGGGAACATTCCGTGCCGAGTGATTATTAACTATGCACGAAGGAACATTCCGTGCCGATTGATTATTATTTCTGCGCGAGGGGACATTCCGTGCCGATTAATTATTATTTATTCGCAAGGGGACATTCCGTGCCGATTGATTATTATTGACGCACGAGGGGACATTCCGTGCCGAGTCATTATTATTTATGCGCGAGGGGATATTCCGTGCCATGTGATTTTTAGGCTATATATGAGGGGTCATGTCGTGTCTTCTCCTGTCTATTTTACTTGTTTCGAGTTGTCATTTCCAACTTTAGTACTACATTCTAGTTAATACTTGATTCTACTGTTTTAGCCATTGTTCCCCTCTTATCCCCAGCATGTTCTTCCCCGTAACTGTATTCTTGTTTATTTTCTACTATACTATCAAATTGCACAGGTACAATTTGTTGTCGTGTCCTAGACTCGTCGCTACTTCGCCGAGGTTAGGCCCGACACTTACTCAGTACATAGGGTCGGTTGTACTGATGATACACCTTCACTTCTTTATGTTGTGCAGATTACGCAGCCATACCTAGTGGACCTCGCTAGTAGGAGTGTCCTTCAGTCCATTCCAGACAACACCGAGGTAGTTCCGCATGGCTTTCGTGGATCTCGGCGTACCTGTCTATCTTTCATTCTGTCATTTATGTGTTTTCCAGATAGATACATCATTTTATTTTCAAACTATTGTTTTTAGTCAAATCTTAGACTGGTTCGTGAGGTTGTGACTCCACTTATGGGTTTTGTACTTAAAGGGATTTCTTCGTTATTAACTATTGTCATTTATATTTATGTTAATGCTGCCGCACTTTATCTCTATTAACTAGTCAGTGTTTGTTATTTTCACTTGTTAATAAATCAATTCAGTTAACATGTTGGCTTGCCTAGCGGGTGCAACTTTAGGCGCCATCACGGCCTGAAGGTGGGATTTCGGGTCATGACAAGTTGGTATCAGAGCACTAGGTTTCTTAGATCTCACAACTCACGGCCAAACTTGGTAGAGTCTGAGGGATCGGTACGGAGACGTCTGTACTTATCCACCAGAGGCTGCAAAGTTAGGAATAACTCCACTTTTCTTCTTTTCTGTCGCGCGATTTGAATTCTAAATGCTAATTGAGTTTCGATTCTATTCTTTCGCAGATGGCGAGAATGCGTGCTTCCTCATCTATCGATCAGCTGTCCGATTCTCCTGTTGCAGCTCCTACGAGGGGCCGAGGCCGAGGCCGAGGCAGGGGCAAGGCACAACCCAGGGCAGCAGCCTCAGTAGAGGACCCACATGTAGACTCTGCCGGTGAGGTTCCTACTCAGACAGTTCCAGTTGGACCCGCTCAAGTCCCAGAGGGGTTCATTGCCACCCCGGTGCTTCAGGACGCTCTAGTCCGCTTAGTGGGACTCATGGAGAGTGTGGCTCAGGCCGATCTTCTTCCTACTGCACCAGCCGTCTCTCAGGCTGGGGGAGGGACCCAAACTTCTGCTACTCGCATGCCAGAGCAGCTAGCTCCTCAGTTCCAGACTCCGACACCTCAGACGTCCGGAGTAGCTCAGCCGGTCATTGTGGCCCCGACAGTTGAGGGAGCAGCAATGTCAGCAGATGCTTTATGGAGATTGGATAGATTCACCAAGTTATTCACAACTACATTTATTGGTGCACCATCAGAGGAACCCCAGGACTGTTTGGACAGCTGTCATGAGGTTCTTCAGAACATGGGCATAGTAGAGTCCAATGGAGTTGATTTGCTACTTTTCGTCTTTCGGGTTCCGCCAAGACTTGGTGGAGAGACTATTGTTTGACCAGGCCAGCTAGGTCTGCACCATTGACTTGGGCTCAGTTCTCCGAGTTATTCATGGGGAAGTTCCTTCCAGTTACTCAGAGGGAGGATCTTCGGAGGCAGTTTGAGCGCCTCCAGTAGGGATCTATGTCTGTCACTCAGTACGAGACCAGGTTCATCACTCTAGATCGTCATGCTATTATGATACTCCCCACTGATCGTGAGAGAGTGAGGAGGTTTATTGAGGGTTTGGCTCAGCCCATTAGGCTTCATATGGCCAAGGAGTCAGGTACTGATATTTCCTTCTGGGATGCGGCCAATGTGTCAAGGAGGATTGAGATGATTATGTCACAGGGTGGTGGTCAGGGGGATGACAAGAGGCCCCGTCACTTCGGTCAATTCAGTGGAGCCTCATCTGGGGGCAGGGATTCTTTCGGCAGAGGTCATCCTCCCAAACCCTATCAGTCGGCACTTTAGGTAGCTCACGGTGCACTGCCAGCTCCTATTAGTGCACCACCAACACCTATCAGTGCACCGCCGCTTCAGAGCTTCCAGGGTGGTTATCAGGGTCGATAGGGCCAGTTCCAGAGTCAGCAACCACATCAGCAGAGTCCTTGTTTTACTTGCGGTGGTTTGGGGCATATTTCTAGGTTTTTCCCCTGAGGTTCTGGTGGGTCTCAGTATCAGGGTTCCCGTGCCATGGTTCCCGCATCAGGCGCACCCCCACCCCCTCAGCCAGCTAGGGGTGGCTGCCGTGGTGCCAAAGGTAGAGGTCAGACTCATAGAGGTGGAGGACATGCCACGAGAGGTAGAGGTCAGGCCGCAGTAGGTTAACACAGATATGATCAGGTTGGAAGGGCTCAGCCCCGGTGCTATGCTTTTCCTGCAAGGCCTGATGCTGAGGCTTCTGATGCAGTTATTACATGTACGGTTTCAGTTTGCAACTGAGAGGCTTCGGTGTTATTTGATCCGGGTTCTACATTCTCCTATGTGTCTTCATATTCCCCTTATTTGAGTATGGCCCGTGATTCCTTGAGTACTACTGTGCATGTGTCTACACCGGTGGGTGATTCTATAGTGGTAGATCGAGTCTTCTTGTCTAGTAGCTATTGGTGGTCTGGAGACTGAGGTTGATCTTTTGCTCCTTGATATGGTTGACTTTGATGTTATATTGGGGATGGATTGGTTATCCCCCTATTATGCTATTTTGGACTGTCATGGCAAGATAGTGACCTTGGCCTTGTCAGGGGTGCCTCGTTTGGAGTTGAGGGGGACTCCTAGTAATTCTTCTGGTAGAGTTATTTATTATATGAAGGCTCGACGCATGGTTGAGAAGGGTTATTTGGCCTATCTGTCCTATGTTCGTGATTCTAGTGCCGAGGTTCCTTCCCTGGAGTTTGTGCCCGTGGTTCGTGAGTTTCCAGAGGTATTCCCTGCTGACCTGCCGAGTATTCCACCTGACAGGGATGATGATTTTTATATTGAGTTAGCTTAGGGCACCCAACCTATTTCTATTCCGCTGTATCGTATGGCCCCACCAGAGTTGAAGGATTTGAAGGATCAGTTGCAGGATTTGTTGGATAAAGGCTTCATTAGGCCTAGTGTTTCTCCTTGGGGTGCCCCAGTATTGTTTGTCAAGAAGAAAGATGGATCGATGAGGATGTGTATTAACTATCGGCAGTTGAATAAGGTTACTATTAAGAACAAGTATCCTTTGCCGAGGATTAGTGATTTATTCGACCAGCTTCAGGGTGCTTCAGATTTTTCCAAGATTGACTTGAGATATGGTTACCATCAGCTGAGGATTAGGGCATCTGTTGTCCCTAAGACAACCTTTCGCACTCATTATGGGCATTATGAGTTCTTGGTGATGTCATTTGGGCTGACAAATGCCCCCGCTGCTTTTATGGAGTTGATGCACCGAGTGTTCAGGCCTTATTTGGACTCATTTGTGATTGTCTTCATTGATGATATATTGATATACTCTCGCAGCCAAGAGGATCATGAGGAGCACCTTAGAGTCATCCTCCAGACTTTGAGGGATAGTCAGTTGTATGCAAAATTTTCCAAGTGTGAGTTCTGGTTGAGTTCAGTTGCATTTCTAGTCCATGTGGTATCGTCATAGGGTGTTCAGGTAGATCCAAGAAGATTTCAGCAGTCATAGATTGGCCTAGACCCACCTCAGCTACAGAGATCCGGAGTTTCTTGGGCTTAGCAGGTTATTATCGCCGGTTTATGGAGCGCTTTTCATCCATTGAAGCCCCGATGATAGGTTAACTCAGAAGAGTGCTCAGTTCAGGTTGTCTGATGAGTGTGAGGCGAGCTTTCAGAAGATCAAGGCAGCATTGACCATGGCACCGGTGTTAGTTTTTCCCACAGGTTCAGGACCGTATACTGTTTATTGTGATTCTTCACGGGTTGGGTTTGGTGCAGTGTTGATGTAGGATGGCAAGGTTATAGCCTATGTTTCTCGTTAGTTGAAGGTTCATGAGAAGATCTATCCAGTTCATGACTTGGAGTTAGCAGCGATTGTGCATGAATTGAAGATTTGGAGGCATCATCTGTGTGGTGTGCCATGTGAGGTGTTCACAGATCATAAGGGCTTACAGTATCTGTTCAAGTAGAAGGAGTTGAACATGAGGCAGAGGAGATGGTTAGAGTTGCTGAAGGATTATGACATTACCATTCTTTATCATCTGGGAAGGCCAATGTGGTGGCCGATGCTTTGAGCCGGAAGTCAGCCAGTATGGGTAGTCTTGCCTATTTATTAGTCGGAGACCGACCTCTTGCTTTGGATGTTCAGGCGTTAGCCAACCGATTTGTGAGATTGGAGGTTTCTGAGACTGGCAGTGTTTTGGCCCATGCTGTGGCCTGTTCTTCGTTGTATGACCATATTCGGGCCAGGCAGTATGATGATCGCCATTTATATGTTCTTAGAGATAGAGTCAGGCACGAAGATGCCAAGAAGGTTACAGTTGATGATGAGGGAGTTTTGAGGATGCATGGTCGGATTTGTGTACCTGATGTGGATGGTATTCGTGAGTTGATACTTCAGGAGGCCCATAGTTCTCGGTATTCTATTCATCCAGGCGCCGCAAAGATGTACCAGGACTTGCGGCAACATTATTGGTGGCGGAGGATGAAGAAGGATATTGTAGCTTATGTAGCTCGGTGCTTGAACTGTCAGCAGGTTAAGTACGAGCATCAGAGACCTGGTGGTTTGATGCAGCAGATTCAGCTTCCCGAGTGGAAGTGGGAGCGTATCACCATGGACTTTGTAGTTGGACTCCCACGGACTCAGAGGATGTTTGATGCAGTATGGGTCGTTGTGGATAGAGTGACCAAGTCATCACACTTCATTCCAGTATCAGTTTCGTATTCAGCAGATAAGTTGGCAAGGATCTACATGAGAGAGATTGTTAGACTGCATGGTGTACCCATATCCATTATATCAGACCGAGGTACCCAGTTTACCTCCCATTTCTAGAGAGTATTTCAGCGAGAGTTGGGCACACAGATTGATTTGAGCACCGCATTTCATCCTCAGACGGACGGACAGTCCGAGCGTACTATTCAGATTTTAGAGGATATGTTGCGAGCTTGTGTCATTGACTTTGATGGTTCATGGGACCAGTTGTTGCCTTTAGCTGAGTTTTCCTACAACAACAGCTATTAGTCGAGCATTCAGATGGCTCCGTATGAGGCGTTGTATGGTAGACGGTGTCGGTCTCCAGTCGGATGGTTTGAGCCGGGAGAGGCTAGATTGTTGGGTTCTGAGTTAGTCTAGGATGCCTTGGACAAGGTGAAGATCATTCAGGATAGACTTCGTACAGCTCAGTCCAGGCAGAAGAGTTATGCAGATCACAGAGTTCGAGATTTGGCATTAATGATAGGCGATCGGGTATTTCTTCAGGTGTCGCCCATGAAGAACGTGATGAGATTTGGAAAGAAGGGCAAGTTGATCCCTAGGTACATTGGTCCATTTGAGATTCTAGATAAGGTAGGAGAGGTGGCCTACAAACTTTCCTTGCCACCTAGTTTGTCATCCATTCATCCGGTATTTCACGTATCTATGCTCCGGAGGTATATTGCGGATCCATCTCATGTACTTGACTTCAGTGGTGTGCAGTTGGACAAGGATTTGTCTTATGAGGAGGAGCCGGTAGCCATATTAGACCGGCAGGTGCGACAGTTGAGATCGAAGAGTTATCCTTTTGTTCGTGTTCAGTGGAGAGGTCAGCCTGTTGAGGCAACTACTTGGGAGTCCGAGCCCGATATGCGGAGCCGATATCCCCACCTTTTCCCCGATTCAGGTACTTTTCTATGTCCGTTCGAGGACGAACTGTTGTTTTAGAGGTGGAGATTGTGATGACCCAAAAGGTCATCTTGTGTTAATTTAGCAAAAACTGTGTTCTAAGGCCCCGAAAGCCTCTGTTAATCTCACCTTGATGTGCGTGCGCAGCCCGGGCGCGTAGCCGGGGAGTCTCTATGTGGAAATGTGTTAAACAGTTGAATTTATGATAATTATGGAATAAAGTTGACTTTGGTCAACATTTTTGGTAAACGGACCCTGACCCGTTATTTGACGGTCCCGGAGGGTTCGTAGGAAAATATGGGACCTGGGCGTATGCCCGGAATCGAATTTCGAGGTCCTAAGTCCGAGAAATGAATTTTTAAAGAAAATTATTTTCTGAAAATAAGAAAGACTTTTGTAAATGAACTTTGATGTGAAATCTGTGTTACCGAGCCCGTATATGGTTCCGGAGCCCGGAACAAGTTCAATATGTGTTATGTGAGTTATCTGTAAAATTTGGTAAGAAACATACATGGTTTTACGTGTTTACGGGTCAAAATTAGAAAATTTAGAAGTTTATGAGGTTGAGAAAATTCTATAGATTTTGGAGTTTAATTCATTGTTTTGATGTTATTCTTGTGGTTATATTACTCGAATAAGTTTGTAAGATGATTTTGAAGTCGTGTGTATATTTGAGTCTAGAGGGGTCGGGGGAGTTGGTAGGTGTTGGGGTGCAAAAGAGTTGGAAAAATTATTTTGGGGGGCTGTTCTGGTGTCTGAGATTTTTACACTATGCGATCGCATAGGTTGCCCTGCGATCGCGTTGTGTAGTGGGAGGGGGGGGGGGTCAATTTTCTCTGCGCGATCGCAAAGAGCTGGGTGCGAATGCGGAGCCTTAGGGCTTAGCTCTACGCGAACGCACCCCTATGTCCGCGATCGCATAAGTGTCCTCTGGGGTTGGGGGCTGGGTAGCATGGGTCCACGTCTGGTTTCTTTGCGATCGCAGCCTTCACTTCACGATCGCGTAAGTCTAAGGCCAGTACCCTCCGCGATCGCAGGGCACATGTCGCGATCGCGATATCCATTTTCGCCCAGTTATTTAAATGCTCAAAAACAGAATACCCATTACGGGATTTTCATATTTCTTTCACCATCTCCTTCTTCTCCAAACCCCATAGCCGATTTCCAAGTTGCTCTTCCTCCATAACCTCTTAGGTAAGTAATCTTAACTCTTTTTTCTTCCATTTTCCTTCATCAATCACTAAATTCTTGGTCTAAAACATGAAATCAAAGGTAGGAATTGGGGGTTTTGGGTAAACTTAGGGCTTTTGGAAATTTTGGGAATTCAACCTCATTTTGGGGTCGGATTTCAAGATAAATTGTATATTCGGGTTCATGGGGGAATTGGTTATCGGGTTTTGGTCCGAACCTCGAGTTTGGACCAAGTAGGCCCGCGGTCGAATTTCGGTATTTTTGGAAGAATTATGGGAAATGTATAATTAGGCTTTGGGATTGAGTTATTGAATAATTATTGATGTTATTAAGTCAATTATGTCTATATTTTATCGTTTCGGATTCGGATTCTAAAGGAAAGGCCGTGATTGAGGCTTGACTTGCATTCTTGGAGCCGAGGTAAGTGTTTGGCCTAACCTTAGCTTAAGGGAGTAGGTATAAAGTCTTATTTTCTATGTGTAATTCATGTCCAACGTATAGGTGAGGTGACGAGTACCTATATGTTGTGGTCAAGCATGCCCCTGAGTCGAATTTTGATGAATTATTTAATGTTCTTTGATATTCTCCGTGTTGTGAATTAGTTGGAACCTTGGAAGTTGTACCTTGAGGTTACTTCATGACGTAGAAAGTTATTGCTTATGTGTTCGGACGAGGATTTTACTGTTGACATTATACTTCTGAGTGAGATCGGTTATAGCTGTCCCTTGCCGGGACAATAGAATTTTGTAGATTATTTTTGTACATTTAAAATGTCGTATTGTTCAAATTTCATATCAATTGTTGCTTTTACACTCATCATGCACGGGGGAACATTCCGTGCCGAGTGATTATTAATTATGCACGAAGAAACATTCCGTGCCGATTGATTATATTTATGCACGAGGGAACATTCCGTGCCGATTGATTATTATTTATGCGCGAGGGGACATTCCGTGCCGATTGATTATTATTTATGCGCAAGGGGAAATTCCGTGCCGATTGATTATTATTTATGCGCGATGGGACATTACGTGCCGATTGATTATTATTGATGCACGAGGGGACATTCCGTGCCGAGTCATTATTATTCATGCGCGAGGGGACATTCCGTGCCGTGTGATTTTGCGGCTATACATGAGGGGTCATGCCGTGTCTTCTCCTGACTATTTTACTTGTTTCGAGTTGTCATTTCTTGCCTTACTTCTATATTGCAGTTAGCACTTGATTCTACTGTTTTAGCCATTGTTGCCCCTCTTATCCCCATCATGTTCTTCCCCGTAACTATATTCTTGTTTATTTTCTACTATAATATCGAACTGCACAGGTACAATTTGTTGTCGTGTCCTAGCCTCGTCACTACTTCGCCGAGGTTAGGCCCGGCACTTACTCAGTATATGGGGTCGGTTGTACTGATGTTACACCTGCACTTTTTTATGTTGTGCAGATTACGTAGCCGGACCCAGTGGACATCGCTAGTGAGAGTGTCCTTCAGTCCATTCCAGACGACACCGAGGTAGTTCCGCATGGCGTTCGTGGATCTCGGCGTCCTTGTCTATCTTTCATTCTGTCATTTATGTGTTTTCCAGACAGATACATCATTTTATTTTCAAACTGTTCTTTTTAGTCAAATCTTAGACTGGTTCGTGAGGTTGTGACTCCACTTCTGGGTTTTGTACTTAAAGTGATTTCTTCGTTATTAGCTATTGTCATTTAGATTTATGTTAATGCTTCCGCACTTTATCTCTATTATCTAGTCAGTGTTTGTTATTTTCACTTGTTAATAAATCAATTCAGTTAACATGTTGGTTTGCCTAGCGGGTGCAACGTTAGGCGCCATCACGGCCTGAAGGTGGGATTTCGGATCGTGACAAAAAGATTCATAAATATCTATTTAGGCTTCACATTTCAGCAAAAAGCCTTCAAGCATTTCAAATTATCCAATAGGTCCAACTTAGCCTATTCAACTCACTTCTTATCGATTGATACTCTTTTTGAGTCATTAAGTATACTACATTAATTACCCAACATCATGAAGTCACTATTCATTGCCTTCTCCAACAAAATCCTGGGTTCGAGAACACCCATTTCAAGAACTAGTGTTGTATTTATCTAAATTGTGATTCCCGATTCAATTCATTCATCGATTAAGTTATCAAGTTCATTGGAATCATTAGAAACTCAAAACAATTCCACTAATGGTCAATTCATCACTATTCGTCTTCTTTTTTTCCCAAAACATAATTTTCAAGACCCACTCGTAGGGTTCCTATAATATTTCATTTTAACTTCATAAACATGCTACCCATACTTCAATATAACATATATGTGAAGCTCAAGTAAAGAAATTACCTCATGATAGAAGAATCTCACTTCTTTCTTTTTGGTGTTTTTGAATATTCAACCCATTTTCTATGGTATTTGATCCATAATAATGTTAGTGTTATATCAAATGATGTTACATAATCATTCTTATACCAAATAAACTTTCCTTGAAGTGTATTCATGGTGGAAAGGTTCCTCCTTCTCTTTATAGCCCAAATCCTTCTCCAAAATTCATCTATTTCTCTATCCTTGAATAGCCACTTTTAAAATTTTAATGACATGTGTAGCTACGCACACCTCCAGCGTAGCTACGCTTATATCCTCTTCAGCTCCCCTTCCTTTGACAAGCTTACTGGAATCAGCTACACACAAGGCAGCGTAGGTTTGCACAGCTCGCGTAGTTGCGTGGCTGTTGTGCTACCCAACATTAAGAAGATCATAACTACTTGTAGGAATATCCAAATGACGAACTATTTGATTCATTAAAAGCTAGGCTCATATATCTTTAATATTACAGGTCGTACACTACATAAATATTCATATATCGGTATTTGTGCTCCTTTAAAATTAGATCTTGTGCAAACTTATTTGAAACTTTAACCATCATATAGTTTCCAACATGACTTAACCTTAGAGCTCTTCTTTGACCATAAACCCCTATTGATATACCTTGTACACATATTACATGATGAAATAATATCCTTCATATCATTAGTCCTTGTTCACACCCGAATGAATATAATTAGCACATGTTAATCTTCTTAATAGCCTTAAAACACTTCGAAATTTTTCTGGGGTATTACATTCTTTGCCACTTAATAACATTTCATCCTCGAATGTTTTATAAGCCATTATTCTGCATGGGGTTATCCACCTTTCATATAAACAATAATCCCTAATCATTTCTGACTTATCTGAAAATCTCAACTTCCTTAAGGCCTTGAAATTTGGCTAACTCTCCAGTTTCTCAAAACTTTTGTCAGAGTCTCCCTCGTAATTGGAATTATCCAAAACTTATAACTCATCAAAAACAAGCCTCCACACAGGCACCTCCAATAATATAATTCAACAACCAAAGATCTACACAAAATATATATCATTTTGGCCCTACATAGCCGCACAAACATCCTCAATGTATCATAACAAATTATCTAGTCCCCACCCCGCCGCACATAAATCCTCGATGCACAAATAAAATATACATGCCCAAAATGACTGCACATATACCAGAATTAGCATGTTTAATGACAGAATTGCCCTTTCAAAATCTTTTAATACACCGAATTAAAAATCCGATAAGAATTAATTTCAATATAACTAATTCCAACATTTTTTACTCACCCTATTCAGTACTACTCTTATAACTTTTGTAAGGTCAATGATTCTATTCCCACTAACTACATTCTTTTTTAACTGTTTTTCTTTTTTAACCCCTTAGTGAAAATTCTGCCTCCCTTATACTCCATACCAAACAACTCCAAACATGTTTAACACATGTTCCTTCGACCCCAAACATGTTTAACACATGTTCCCACAAAACGGGACCATCAAAAATGAAACAAACATAACTGGATTTGTTTTTACTTGTTGAGAGTAGACCACTCGCATGTATTATTCCTTTCATGAATTAAGGGGCAAAGCACCACTACAACAACTATATTATTAGAAGCGACTTTATAAGTCGCTATAGATGGTTAATATTTAGCAGCGACCTTTTTTTAAGTCGCCTATGATGTCGCTGGAATTTTCAGTCCCGCTAAACTATAATTTTGGCTCGACTTTTTGAAAGTCGCTGCTAAAGCTATTTTGCAGCGACTGGGTCGCTCCAATACCTCCAAATTTTTACTTTTAAAATAATTAAAAAAAAATCAAAATAGCTATCCTAATTAAATAAAACTTCCCTGCCCTTTGGTTTGCTAAAATTTCAAAAACTTGACTGCGCCTCTTTGGAGAGAACGAACAAAACCCTATTCACCAAACATTTCAGCCAAATTCTCTCTAGAATCGGCCCTCTCCTCAGCGAAATTTCAGGCAAATCAAAATCCCTCAATCAAAATGTGAATCTCATTTGTCAGGTATGTTCAATCCCTAATTTTTTGGGTTTTTTTCCAGGAAAGAAGGTTCTCTTCTTTAATAGATAATTTCATGGAGGGATATTATACTATGATTTCTGTTGTGAATCAAACAAACGACTTCGGTTATAGAGAACAATAGTTAATAAAAAATACAGAAAATAGTTATACTATAATTTGGATATAATTTCATACTATGGTTTCGGTTTTGAATCAAAGAAATGATTTCTGTTCCTAATTGATTTCATGCATTTAGGGATAATTCTCTTTCAACTTCGCTTCTCTCAAGTGTCGTCTACTCTCTTTGGTGAGTTTTTCAACATTATTTTTCTTCTTCGCTTTTTCAATATATATGGGATCTCTATGCTCCAGTTTTGTCATTCAAAATTTTGTATTGTTTTTTGAGGTAATTTCTCATCTGGATTTGGCTCAATTTATTGTATGTGATTAGTAGAATGTGAAAGGTGTTAGATATTTATTGTTTTGCATTCAGTTGTTCAGAGTTAGTTTTTCGGACTCCCATTAATTGCTGGATCTAGTTACAATTGGCTGAGTTTGAGTGGATAATTTGCATGTTTATCTTGATGTGGTATGTTAATGGAGACTTTGCTTATACTGCTGGTATAAGTGGCTAATAGATAATGTTTGCTGATATTCTGTTTGTTTTCTTCAATAGGATCAGGGGACAAATGTTCAAACTTATTATTTCAATTTTGAGTTTTTCTGTCTATACTCCATGATTAGTGTCTTTTTAGTACTTCCAAAGTCTAATTATGTGCACTTGATCAGTTCTGGTTTTGAGCTTCTCTAACATCTTACCAAGTCTAGGGATGATGAAAATTAAGAGAATAAACTCAAAATATGTGTATTACTTGATCAGAGATTTGACATCATTTTTCATGAATTACCCACATAGCTTATAAATTCACCCATCTTGTGTCTCATCGCTTATGTGTGTTTACATTGCCGTATCTCAATGATAATGCTTCTTAAAAGAACTTTTTCTTCTACAGGTCATGTGGGCATGTTAATCCATTTGAAAATCTTCTAATCACTAAATTCACGAACTACAATATTCGACGTTTAACACACGAATCACTTAAAGGTCAAAGAACAAACAATAAGAAATAGATTGACATTGTTACTTACAAATTTACTGTTAAAAGCCTTGTTTTCTCATTTTTTATATATACAACTTTTGTCCTTCTCATTTTATTTGTAAGTGATTTGATTTGTTCATCCTTCTCTGGTATATGTCATTTATTATATATATTTTGATTATTATAATCCTTTCACTTTTAATTAGTAAACTAATTTATCTATTTTAAAATAGATATGATGGATAAAAGTTGGTTGAATATTAGGAATAGAGTCGAACAAAGATATAGAGATGGATCAGACAACTTTCTTAATTGGGCATTCAGTCAACCAACGGTGAACACTATGATTCGGTATCCTTTTAAAGGGTGTATGAATACCGTATTCAAGCTAAGAGTTGGTGTAAGAGGAGATTTATTGAGGAAGGGTTTCTGGGATTCTTATAAAGTGTGGACTTGCATGGAGAAGTGTTAGTTAGAGTTGAAACTTCTAATATTGCAGTTAGTGATGAAATAGAAGATGATAACATTGAAGAGGATAATATTACTGAAATGATTCACGATGCTTGTGGATATATGAATGTGGAGGATAATAATAATAATTCATAGGGCAATGAAGAGCCAAATTTACATGCAACAAAACAAATTGTTAAAAGATGCTGAGACAAAACTTTATCCTGGTTATAAAAAAGTCTCAAAGTTGTCTTTTGTTGTTAAATTACTTTGCTTGAAGTGTCTTAACCATTGGAGCAACAAATCGGTGGATGCATTATTGAGCTTTTTTAAAGAAGTTCTTCCCGAGGGGTCATTTGTGCAAAATTCTTTCTGTGAAGCAAAGAAAGTTCTTTGTGACCTCGGCTTGGGGTACACCAAAATAGATGCTTGTCGCAATGATTGTATTTTATATTGGTGTGATTATGTCGATGCCCAAGCATGTCCTAAATGTGGTAAGTCTATATGGAAGTCAGAGGAACACGGAGGCAAGAAAGTAGCTCATAAAATATTGCGGTATTTTCCTATCAAACCAAGGCTTCAAAGATTGTACATGGCAAGAGAAGCAACTAAAAAGATGAGGTGGCACAAGGAGGGAAATGTTGATGATGGTGTCTTGCGACATCCGTCTGACTCGATAGCATGGAAATCCTTTGATGCACGACATCCCACCTTTTCAGCTGAGTTAAGAAATGTTCGATTAGGTTTGGCGAGTGACGAGTTCTAACCTTATGGGAACATGAGTTCTAATCATAGCATTTGGCTAGTCGTACTAGCTACGTATAACTTGCCACCATGGGATTGCATGAAAAATCCATATTTCATGATGACACTTCTTATCCCAGGCCCCAAGTGTCCAGGAAATGATATCGATGTATATTTACAACCAATGATTGAAGAGTTGAAAGAATTATGGGACGGTGTGGAGACTTATGATGCACACTCAAAATATAATTTTCTAATGCGTGTGGCTATCATGTGGACGATCAATGACTTTCCTGCATATGGAAATCTTTCAGGATGGTCAACCAAAGGCAAGCTGGCATGCCCCTATTGCCATAAAGATACACAATCGACTTCCTTACGTAGTAAGTTGTGTTATATGGGTCATCGTCAATTCCTTCCCATGGACCATCCATGGCGGAGAACTAGGATGTTATTTGATGGGAAATTTGAGATGGGAGTTTCACCTAACCCTTTAACAGGTGATGAAGCACTTGTGCAATTACAAGCTTTGGGTAATGTGACTTTTGGTAAAGGACAAAAGAGAAAGCGTGATGTTCATAACAATGCTTACAATTGGAAGAAGAAAAGTATCTTTTTTCAATTGCCTTATTGGAAGAGTCTTATGTTACGACATAACCTTGATGTGATGCACATCGAAAGAAATGTGTCCGATAATATTATATCAACTATCATGAATATGGTTGGCAAGACAAAAGACACACTGAAAAGAAAATATGACTTGATGGATCTTGGAATAAGACAACGGTTGCATCCTATTGAGGATGGGAATAATATTTTATTACCGGCAGCATGCTATGCATTGTCCGCAGAAGAGAAGCTGAAGGTGTGCAGTTTCTTAGCTAATCTGAAGGTTCCTGATGCATTTTCCTCAAATATTTCAAGGTGTGTCAACGTACATGACAAAAAGATACATGGATTGAAATGTCACGATCATCATGTATTGTTCCAAGACATTTTTCCAGTAGCTATACGTGGTTTGCTACCCAAGGAAGTGTGTGATCCAATTATATCCTTAGGAAAGTTTTCAAGAATATGTACTTTAAGTGCTTGATGATTGAAGATCTTGATATCCTAGAGGCAGAAATTCCTGTTATTTTGGCCAAACTTCAACTTGTTTTCCCTCCGGCTTTCCTTGATGTCATGGTTCATTTGCCAATTCACTTGCCAAGTGAGGCAAAGCTTGGTGGGCCAGATCAATATCGGAATATGTATCCTATTGAGAGGTAATTTATTGTTTAGTAATTCCGATTCTATAGTTTTAGAATTACACACATTAGAATGAGACACATTTGATAAGTTATTTTATATAGGTATCTACGGACACTTAAGTCATATGTTTGCAACAAAAATCGTCCAGAAGGTTCAATTGGAGGAGGTTATTTGGCAGAGGAAAGCCTCACATTTTGCTCACGATACTTGAAGGATATCTCAACAAAGTTCAATAAACCAACTAGGAATGAAGATGGATTTGTGTCAAATGATGAGATGTTTATCTTTAAAAAAATTTGGCAAACAAAAGGTGCCTCAGAAGGCATCAGGCTATCTCATGATGAGTTTAAACAAGCATGTATGTATGTGCTTAAAAATTGTGAAGAGGTTTTGCATTTCATGGAGTAAGTCTCTTACTAACTCCAAGATAGTTTCACATTGAGATAATTTGAATTCGATTTATCTTATCTACCTTAAAATGTGGGGAATATACAAGAGAGATCGAAAGCCAAAGTTCAATGAGAGCTCATAAATATGGGTTTCTTGATTGGTTTCGTGCACATGTAGGTGTCTACTCAAATGATAATATTGATATTA
>MDKI01265522.1:0-28358 GCA_005239505.1 Nicotiana paniculata | reverse complement strand
ACTATCTCTCAGAGGCACTCAGATGCTACAGGTTGTATCTCCTATATCTCTCTTTACATTACTCTTCTTAGTTATGTTATTCTGCCTTACATACTCAGTACTTTATTCGTATTAACGTCCCTTTTGATTTGGGATGCTACGTTTCATGCCCGCAAGTCCCGATAGACAGATTGACAGTCCTCCTAGTAGGCTATCGGCTCAGCGGAAGGTGTTGCTGCACTCCAGTTGCTCCGGAGTTGCCTATTTGGTCATTATGATTGGGACATGCATTGACTGGTATGGCGGGGCCCTGTACCGACCTTTATGTTGTTTATGTACTCTTAGAGGCTTGTATACAAATATCAGGTATATGGATACTTGTATGGCCTTGTCGGCCTATGTTTTGAGTTTACAAATGATCATGTCAGCATTATAGGCGCGTAGGTCACATGTATAAGTTTCTATATCATGTTAGGTCGTCATATGTATAGCATTCCCTTATGTTTTATTTCGTTTATCTCATGATGTCCCTTTTGGCCCATTTACCCATGATAGTACGATAAAAAATATATGTTACGTTGGTACTCGATCGAGTAAGGTACCGGGTGCCCGTCGCGGCCCATAGGTTGGGTCGTGACATTTTGGGTTCGTTACTTCTGAGTTGGTGTGCTCACGTTACCCGCTGCACCTTGTGTGCAGATCCAGGTTCATCAAGGCTAGATGGCAGTGGTTGATTGGTTGACAAGAGATCCCTGGAGTTTTCGAGGTAGCAGTTGGCGATCGCAACCTCGATTTCTCCTTCTTTATCCTCCTGTCGCATTTATATTATTTCAGATTATGTTGTCTATTTTGTACTTCGGCACTCTTACCTTGTAGTAGCTCATGATTCGCTGACACCAGATCTGGGTTTGGTTTTTAAATGATGTTTTGATGATGTTAAACTTTTAAATGGATTATTGTTGATACTTTTGCTACTGAATTTACAATTTTTTTTTCTGAAAAACAATCTTACTTCAACAAAATGTGTGGCTTGCCTGATTCCACGACAAGCGCCATCACGAAGGGTGTTTTGGGGTCGTGACATCTAGACATTAGCCTTGTAATCCTGTTAGTTTTTAGGACATAATACTACATATTAGGAATCCTACTAGTATAATTAATTTCGAGCATAGACACGTTAAAAATTCTATTACTAATTTAATTTAAAAATGTATTATAATGTCTTATTACTAATTTAATTTGAGAATGTATTATAGTATCCAAATCCATTAGAAAAAGGAGAGCCTATATAAAAGCATGAATACAACATTGATAGACCAAAACAATCTAAATATTAAATAGAAGAACTCATAGGTAAATGATATAACTAGAATAACCTTTTTTGGACTATAAGACCTTCTATGTTAATTTTTTAATATTTAATATTAATAAAAAAAATTATTAAATTATTATTTAAAATATGTAGGGAGGTTTAATAAAATCAATTTCATAAGAATCCTCCATATTGGTAGTACATTACCACTCCATAATAGCCAATAAAAAAAGTAATATTAAATGGAATGCATAGCGTGTTGAAATTGAGAGAAAAAAAATCCTCATAATATATTTTAATATTATATTTGAACTGCTTTCCTACTCAAATAATATATATTTTTTAATTAATTTTTCGTGTAATATCAACAACTAAGAAAATATTTAAGAACATAAATATGTGAGAAAGAGAAAGAAAAATAGTTGGTAAAAGTCAATATCACTAATGATTCTGCAAACATAAAGATCTAAAAGTGAAAAAAAGAACAAGCTTTTAATACTATATTATAATGAGTCTACTCTGGTATAACAAGATTATTCTTTGTAGATGTCTCCGGCGGAATCGAAATAATATTTATATATCATGCATTACTCGCAAATGTTAAATCAAGAGGCGTGATATATTTAATAATAATAAGAAAGGGTGTACCAGCAATAATTTTATTATGAGGTCACTCACTTTAGATTTAATATACCTCTTCAAACAACTGAAATAACCATAACAAATGTATCAAAGTAGAGAAATGTTATAAAATTTATAAGAAAAGCAAAATTGATAATATGGGATGAAGCGCTTATGGCAAGTGTCAAAAGATCAAAATAATTGCCCGGAGTTCTGGAGATATATTGAATATCAATGAATCGTTTGGTGAAAAATTAATGATTTAGAAGGTAATTTCTGTCAAGTACTACTAATAGTTTCAAAATCGACGAAAGCTGAGATTGTAAAAACTAGCTTGCCAAAGTTTTACTTATGACCTCAAATGAAAAAATTTTAACTGACAAGAAATATAAAGTAAAAGCAGATCCAATATTTAGTGACTTCTTGCTTTGTATCGGAAACGAAGAAGAACATCTAATAAAAGATGATTTCGTAATAATAGTGCATTTAATAAGAGAAATATTTCTATCATTATAATTAAAGCATAATTTGTGCAAATTGCATGATAGAAATAAAAAAAACTATCTTAGCTAGCAGAAATAGATATATTGATCAATTAAAATGGCTTTCTACCATACAGGTTTGTTGTCAAGTTTATTAATTCTTACGTATGTTAGTGTCACGATATATATAACATACTAAGTTAAAATTTATCTTCTGTTGCATATATATATATATATATATATATATATATATTGATTTAGAAAAAAAATATATGCCCGTCATGCTACTGAAAAACTTAGATCCGCCGAATAGCTTATGAAATAGCACATAGATGGTATAAAGAAATTTTGACAATAACGTCATACATGAAAAATTATGATACTGGTCAATGTACTTCTAAGTATATTTTTATCCCTGAATTCAACTTTCGTCTTCCGAAACTAAAGAATTTTCTTTAAATTTATAATTAATTTTAGCTATGTTTATATTTTGCAATGATAATAAATAAAGCACAAGGACAAATATCCTAAATATTAGACTATATTTATCACGTATGTTTTCTTGCACGTACAATTATATGTTGCACTTTCAAGAGGAATATCAATATCAACAACAAAAGTTCTGGTTATAGCGGAGCAACCAATTAGAAGGAAACATACACAAAAAATTATCATCTAATAAGAAGTGTTCAGTAACATACCATTACGTCAAATATTTTTAAACTATAATACGTAATTATCTAACTAACATGACTAAATTGATAATTTGTGTAAGTTCTAATAATGTCCTTTCATTTTGAATTCACGTATTATGCTAATCTAATAATATTTTCTAGCTTTTGAATAATTTAAATATTTAAATCATCACGTGCTATTATTAACATACCACGTACGTTCATAAATACTAATTTATTATAAATGGATTTATCCATCGCAAGTTGCAACTTTCATTTAAGATGGAGGAGAAACTGTATATATAAATATAAGTCAAAACGTTCATCATGAAACAAAGTTGTAGGATAGTTATTTCTATGACAAGATCTCAAAAGCAACTAAATTTGACTGAGATAAAATAAAAAACTTACACGTTGCTCATGATAGAGAGAAAAGTGAGACAATTTTGTAAGTTGAAGTTTGACCATAAAATTTTAATAAGTTATAGTATTGAATTTTAAGTGAAATATAATATTTACCAAAAGAATTTAAAGATAATTACTTCAAGCTGAATTAGTGGTTTGAAGGTGTATTTCAAAGTTAAGTATTCAAATGTTCAACTTCCTCCTACCATTCTTCAACTTTTACAATATATTTTTGTTTCTAAGTAAAGTTTATGTCTAATCAGAACTCCAACTTCAAATAATCTCTTTTCTTTTCAACTTCAACTCAAATTTTGTCCAAACGCTTAACAACTTGTTTGGATGGTTATTATATGTCATTTTATAACGTATCATATTGCATTGTATTGTATTGTACTGTATCGTTTGATGAATATAATATTTTGATAAATTGTACTATTTGCCGTTGTTTTATGAGTCACGCCCAGCATTATGAATAATAAACTTATAATATTGTAAAGAAAAGTTTTAATACGGGGTAAAATTATTATATAAAAACGTAAGATAAATGATAAAATAAAATAATTTAATATTAATAAAGAGTGAGATGAGAGAAAAAGACAAGATAACGGCACAACCACCCCAAATCATTCATTACATAAAGTGGCGCCGTTATGTAACGACGACTTTAACAATACGATACAATAAAACTTAAATAACAATTAAAACAAACATTGTATTTAAAGTCAGAGGCGGAGCCAAGTTTTGAAGCTTATGGATTTAGGATTCAAGTTCTTTTAAGTTACTAGGTTCTAACTTAATAATTTGTACGTATTAAATGAATTTCTTAAGACAAATATAAAGTTTGGACTAATACTAATGAGTTCAGCCGAACCCGTAATCAAAAGACTAGTTCCGCCCCTCTTTGAAGTAACAATAGGATAAAAAATAATAGTTAACAACCATCCAAAACAAGTTGTAAGATCCAATTTTAGAGAGGCCCAGCAAACAGTGGAGAATTTAACAAACCAAAGCTTTGTTAAGTACAATATTTGTTTGTCTTTATTTTGGTTGTTTGAAGAGGGGTACAAAGTGTTGTGTACAGTTCCGACATGCATAGGGGTGGGTTGTTGTGTCATTTTGGGTTCAATAAATGCAAATGCATTTGGGTTAATAAAGGGTCAATGTCCTACACAAGCAACTTGAATTGTATTTGTACCAAAGGGAAAAAACAATCAAATACTAACACTGCAAAAAATTTACATAATCAGAAATGAATGTACATTAATGATGAATAACAGATTCTGTACGATCATGACATAAATATTACAGAAACCCTAAAATTTTGTATTGCAGTTCAGAACTATTATTGTTACTCCTTTTTGGTGTTTGTATCTTCGCCTAACTTTGAACTTCTAATTTTATCATTAATGACATGTTTATTTAGACACAAAAATCTCATGTGATGTTTAAAGATATAAGTTTCAAAACGCCTTCTTAAACTCTATGTCTAGTCGAACTATGCGATCAACTAGTTGTAATAGTCTCGCTCATTAGTGATACTGTCCATTTTAATCAGGCCCACGCAACTTTAAAATGCGTCAATGACATGTCTACTTGTATACTCAACATCTCTTACGTATTTTGTCGATACGGGATTAGCGTGTTAGGCTAGTCTTCCAAATTACATCTGAATGTATTCCTTTGTGTGATAGCAAGGAAATTGCAGGGTGACAAATATAAGGACTTCTTATGTAGCGTGCTCCAAATGCACATTACTAATAATCTATTTGGCCGAGCTTCAGCTTATTTTAAAAAATACTTTCAAAAAAACATTTTTGGTGATAAATAATATGTGTTTGACTAATTAATTTGAGAATCACTTTTGAGCATTAATTTGTGTTTGGCCAAACTTTTAAAAATTATTTCTAAGTGTTTTTTTTTCCCTCAAAAGTGCTTATTAGAAGCTATTTTTTTTTTCTGTTTCTCAGAAACTGCTTCTGCTTCTCTTCAAAAGCACTTTTTTCCCGTCGAAAAGTTTGGTCAAACACCTGAATTTTTTTAAAAAAATACTTTTAACCCAAAAAAAACTTTGCCGAACATGCTATAACATAAGTTAAGCATACAAAAGAGTGACACTACAGCTTTACTCTCTCTCTCACACACACCCACGCACAACAGAGGCAGTGATATTTTCAACTCATAAATTTCCTTGTCAAATTTCCCAAAAGCATAAGTAGTATTAGTTGGCAAAACAGTACGTAAAAAACAATCAATAATTCACATGACTCGAAAAGGCAAATGGGCCTATCAGTTTTTAAGACTGGTCTGACAAAGCAGGACCATTTTATCTGACTCCAGCTCCTTGCTGTTTCATTAAGGTTTTCTTTACCTGAGAATTGACTCTTTTTCCCAACATAAACATGTCATATCAGTATCCTTAACCTGTCTTACAAGTATGACCCTATGTCTGTAAAATTTGCTTCTCACTCATACTCTAATCCCTCTTTAAGCAGCATTTCCTGTAACCCTCATGTGCTATAGACGGCTAACAAAAGGAAAGAAAATGATACTATTAGCGTGTTTGGTCAAGCTTCTTTTGAGCCAAAAATATTTTTTTCGGTCAGAAGTGCTTTTTATCTAAATTTAAGTTAATTGGTCAAGCTTTTGAAAAGCAAAAAAATATTTTTGAAGAGCAGTTTTAGAGAAGTAGAAAAAAGTAACTTTTCTCCGAAAGCACTTTTGAGAAAAATACACTTAGAAGCAATTTTTTTAAGTTTGGCCAAACACTAATTGCCACTAAGAAGTGTTTTTCAAATTTATTAGCCAAACACAAACTGCTTCTCACGTAGAAAAATACTTTTCAAAATAAACTGAGTTTTGTAGCTTGGCCAAACGGGCTAATAAGCTCTTATAAGGGGTCGGTTGGTGGGATAAGGGATAATAATCCTGAGATAAAATGCAAAATTATTTTATCCCACATTTAATCATGAGTATTAATTAGTCCTAGAACCATTTTGTGCTAAAATGATGAGATAGCTAATCTCATAGGATATCCCGAACTTATGACCTCTAAGGGTTTTTGTCAATAGAGCCACTCTTGGTAGATGCTTGTAAAATATCACCTACACAGATCTGCTCACTCTTTTATACAGTTGGACACAAGAGTATCTACTTGACGCAAGAGTTCAAGTAGATCTTTTAACCCCTTGCCGCCAGGGGCGGATGTAAGGTTTGAGCCGGGCTCAATTGCACCAATAACTTTAGACGCGGAACATATATTTATGTATAAAAATCACTAAAGTTGGAACAAAGAATAGATCTGAACCCATAACTTTAAAAATACAATAGGCTCAATACTGAAAACCTTAAAGTTGAACCCGTAAACTTTGAATCCTAGATCCACCTCGGCAGTTACTGATATGGAGCAAAAATAAAGGAAATTTTTTGGGGCAGTTGAAATGACGAGGCCAGTTCAAGAAATCGCGATAGAGCAACTTTTTATACTCAGAACCTTCTGATATTTCAAAAAGTGAGCAACTCCAGAAATTAAAGATGGTCTAGCAGTTGTGTTTTCACTCTCAAGTTACCACACACTAAACTGAGGAGAAAGAGCAGAGTTCAGTATAGATAAATTAACTTTTGCTAGAACTCCACTCACTGTACAGATACATTCTACATCCTTTCATGTTCTCCATTGCATAGGCTGCTTGGCATGCCTGAGCTGATAAATCGAATAAAGAAAAACACGAAACTGATGTTAGATATCAGTACAAACTGATTAAATGTTCTATCTTCTATGATACACAACTCACCCTATATTAGATTTTGAGCGATAAATCTATAAGCTACAGATACAGGAACTTGCGTTCCACTATTACATCACGAATTGGATCTTTGCATGGCGCCTCTATTCCTTCTGGAAGAAAGAGAGTACAAAATCTGTATGTACAGAAAACATCTGTGTGTCCACGAAAAGCTGTTTCATCAATAGCAAGAAAAATAACAGATTAGCATGTTCTTTGAGGAAAACCAAAAGACTTACCGTAAGATGAAGCGAACATTTGAACATACACAATTTTTTATATGGAAAAAGTGGCAAGAGAAGTTTATTACTATCTATAATGGGCTTGCATCACATCAATTGATACCCTAAATAATAATAATGATAATAATACAAAAAGTTTCTAGCTTCCGTATATGCAGATTCGGTATTGCAGGCGAAACTATATGGCTTCAGATAACAGTTGAAAAAAGTTGGAAGCATAAGTACACACCTTCATAAAGGGCCGATCTCGACTTGGGAAAGACTCAATAAAGCTCTCCTTCAAGAGTAGAGATACCTGATAACAAAAGGACGGGATAAAGAATTCCGAGTTAAAAGGAAGTTTCTTTACCAGTCAGTGTAAGCATGAAAAGCATATGTATTTCTTCTTAAAAGCTGTGATGTTTATCAAACTGTAGATATTGTTACAGGAGAAAAAAAATGGCAACTAGCATACCAGTTAAGCACACTAAAGGAAAACTGAGATTTTAACAATGCAAATCTTCATAAAATCTGATGCTTATATCCAATCACCAAATGGAGCAGAAAATAGGGAAAGTTTCAGATAAGTTATGCTTCTACCATCTGAAACTATGCAACTCGGTGATGCATGTGAATTTTACCTTCAAATGTTTTCGAGCAAACTTTACTATAACAAAACTGTCTCCAGGTTAACAGTAACTCTGGTGTAAATTTTCGTATGTACAAAAATAGACAATTTTGAAGAGGTTCTCCTCAGTTTTTGGTACTCGGATACAACAATAACAAAAAAAAACCCAGTAATTCCAATAAATGGGGTCTGGGGAGGGTAGTGTGTACATAGACCTTACACTACCCAAAGAGGGCAGATAAGCTGTTGAATCATTGATAGTAAATTCAGAAGATAGGAGCTTCAAACTACATTTTAGTATGTAAAGTTGCTCAATTATTAAATTACTGTTTCAATTTCTACAATGGATAAACTGGTCATACGGTTTACAGCAGGTTAAGCATGAATCTTGAAGAATCCGCACCAAGTATCAATTTCAATTGTTCCCTATTTGGAACAGGTTGCCAAAGAGTCTAGACAATGTTTAGTTCTGAATAATTAAGTTACAGATATCGCTCGAAGCAATACAAGTACAATCACTAGGTCCAGGTTAATTGAACCAGTGTATTTTACTTTCTCTTGGTTCTTTCGTTAATTTTCTTCAAAACATTCCAGAGCATTTAAAAAAAGACTTCTTCACACAAGTAATCAGCCCGATCAAATACTCTGAGGAGAAGCTACAAACCTTATCATCATTTGATTGGACATTAGTAATTGTATGAGAACGAAGGTTTGAGCACAGAGAATCCAGGTAAGACCGCAACACTGCTAGGAAACACTTTGCAGCTTCAACCTAAAAAAAAATATCATGGTTAAAACAACAATAAAGACACAACCAGATATAGCCTAAACACTAATGAAGAACTTCTAGAAAAAGTTTTCAAACAAAAAAAAGGTGCGTTAAAGAGACGTGGTTGAGTAGTTATATTCTTTTTGAAGATTTGTTGAATGTTCTGCAAATGTTAAAAGAACTTTTTCTTTGAACCCTGAATCCACTTCTTTACAAAAAGAGAACAGTTTTTTGAATACACACATTTTGCAACACTACTTTAAAAACTTAAACAAGCACGTTTTTGAAAAGTAAGACTTCGAAAAATTATGCACAACAAACACCACTTGTGAGTACTAAACGTTCCTTAATAGGCCATCAATTGATTGAACTCAAGTAAGATTCTTTGTGCATAAGAGGGGCCACAGAAGTAAATGCTCAGTGGAATAGCTGAAGGAAGAAAAGATAAAAGGACCAGGACAATATCTTCAATAAAACTCTAAGAGATAATAGCTACCCTACATACCTTCAGTTTACATTGTATGATTGTAAATGTTTCATATAAAAAAACAAGTATTCAGGTCTACATATACAAATGAAATGGAACATCTCCTCAACAATTCATCGGTCCAATTCACAATTCAACTTGCAAAGATGGATCCACGGGTGGAGCTCCGAGTTCATCGGGGTAACACACTTTGCTAATATTTTCTCAAAAACTAGGTGGTTACTGATAGAAACTAATACTCCCTCCCGCCCAAATGCAGAAACCACCTTCTACAAGCACACAAGTAAAGAATCTCAAAGGTTGCCCTTAATATGGTACTGTTTTTACCCAATAAGAGGAACTCCAATTTACAGTTACATCCTCATTAATCATTTTGGGTGCTGGGTCAAAAGGAGAGACAATATAAGACAGATTGAGCATCTCCAAATGGGGTAAGGATTAAAATGGTCAAATAAGTGATTACCCATTCAGAAGGAAAGGAATATGAGCATTTCCAAAGGGATAAAGATTAAGATGGTTAAATAAGTGAATCACACATTCAGAGGAAATGAGGATTGTGAATGCTCGTAACAAGGAGAAAACAACACACTAAGGTTGAATTCAAGTTCATGAGGCTCCAAAAGTGAAAAACTAAATTAAACCTTTGACACTATAATAACTTTTCAATGCATTTAAAAGTAAAATACTTATGTAACTCCAAACGGGCATAACTGCATTCATTTGTCCTTCTATACTTTTTCTTTTCTTTTTGTTGTGGATGGTACAATAGACTATAGTTCAACAAACTCGCAGACTATAATCAAGCACCAAATCTATAATTAGAAATGCTTTAACCATGCTATTCTGGGAATAAAACAAGTATATCAGTGGCTTCAGTTGGAAGCAACCGGCTAAGTTAGACGAATCAAAATATAAATCATGGCTGCCCCTATGGTAATGGACAGAAAAACGAATTGAAGGGAAGCAATGAAAGGTGTAGGAATACCTGAACATCTGTGCACTCATAAACTGGCCTTTTCCTTGCCAGATAACTTTCTCCCACCAGTTTTGCATGGTAAGGACTTAAGCAAGAGTATAACTCCTTCTGCTGTGGAAGTTGTGGTATAGTTGGTGACTTCACCTGAAGTCCAATACACAGGAAAAGAATATCCCTCTTAGAAAACTTAATCACAAGCAATAACAACTTCACAACATCATATGCAGTACTAAGTAAAAAAGTTTTGATAAACAAAAACTAAGAAGACAGTCTACTGGAGAGAGGAGCAAACAATTTCTGTCTTCAGCTCATGCAATAGAAAAGACTTAGTTTACAAACCTGGTTCTTATTAGCATCTACAAGGACGATATTTGTTAACTTCGACTGAACCTCAGAGGTTTTGTTCTTCACACCTACCTAATCAAGGATAAGAAAAAAACAAATAAAGAAACAAAGTATAAGTAAATTCACCATAAACAATCTCTTGTGACCTAAGAAATAAACAATCAAAAAACAAATCACATTCTCACACAGACGATCAGCTAAATACAGGAAGAAAACATACTGAATGATTTCCCAATAATGCAAGATATCTATGAAGAAAAAGAAGGAAAAATGATGTCATGGCACAAGATATACAAGATGGTGAAGAAAACATTCATCAATGGTGATGAGAGCATTTACAAACCCATCGACTTTTACTTACAATGAAACAAACCCCTCATTCAAGTACTCCAATTGTTTTAAGAATGGCCTCATCTAACTTCCATCATAACCTTTTTACTTGCACATATCTTTCGGAGCCAATTATGAAAGACAAGGAAAAGCCTAAGACATGGATATACTCACTATATAGGGAACAGGTGCATCAAGAAAATCCAGCATGTCATTTGGCAAAACCTGGACAATTCGCACATCAAGAAAGTTAGATAAATCAGGAAACACAATAGATCTATTCCTTGAGGAAAAAAATTCATCGCCAACTATAAGTTACCGGCATTATCAAGCTTTGCCACTGATAAGGACGAATCAAAGGGATAATGGACAGAACGCAAGCAGACAATATTCCCTGCAATTAAGTAACTCAAATTAGATTCTGCATCAAATATTTAGGGCTTCCCTAGAATATCAGTTTAATGATCATGCCAATTCTAAGGGAAATTGTGGATCTAGAAAGAAGGTCTTCACCTAACATGTTACATGTATTTGAAAGACAAAATCAATCTTCAAATTAATAAAAGGGGGTGCTGCCTAGGGAGAACAAACTAATCAAGAAAACATCCAGAATTTGAAGTCAAAACAGCACTCATATGATGCCAAACCTACTGAATCATGCCATACAAAAGATGCCACCAACTGATACGTACCATATTTGAACAAACCACAACAATTTGCTTCTCCAGTAAAGCTGCCGCAAACAGTGTCAGCACCTATAAGATGCAAGTAGGAACAATAATGTCAAAAGACTTTGACAAGCATGCGAGAATCTTCATAGTCAAACATTGAGAGATTAAATAGACTCAAGCATAACTTAGATATAGGAGTGCGATTTGATTATCTAAAAATCCAAAAAAACAATACTGTATAGAGCTTGAGCAGTTATTTAAAAATCCAAAAAACTAAACCCATCTCCCATTCTGTTGATAAGAAAAACCATGCTTTCGCTTAATTCTACTTTCATTTTTAAAACAAATAAATAAATAAAGACAAAGTGGAGGCCTCAGCAAAAGGTATGCTAACATAGCAGCTCAGAAATAGGACAATATTAATACAAATAATTAATTTTAAAAAATGACAAAGAAAACATGTGTTCCATGTTTTAAAGAATAAATGGGAGAGCCCATTTGGCAATCAACAGGGAATTAGTCATTTTTCCCTTTTAACATGTTAAGTATTATTTCAATGATATTCTAGTAAGTTTGTAGCTGGGAGCCAGTTTTCTTTAGAGGTATTCCACTTCAAACCCATTACATTGAGTCAAAGTTGGAGCATCGCGTACAAGTTCCTGTCTCTACAAAGAATGAAATCATGCATATAGTTTCTCTGTAATTCAGAACTTTCCTGTTCAATGCAACAGCTAATGTGGATGACCTTAACCCATCTGGCATTGCCTTTCTCTATAAGAAATTTGGTGACAAAGAGGCAATCATATCTGATAAAGGTCAAAAAGTTTTATAGTAACACTTGTCACTAATATTCGGGTTGTATAGCCACGCACATGTTCAAGCCGCAATGAGCCGCATAAGCATGCAATAGCCCAGACTGACAGAGCAGTTGCTTCCTCTTCCACCATGAGTGCATTGTGAGCCTGTATTATCGAAACCAAATTAACATAAGCTGATAATACATAGAATATCATCTATTGAAAGGTGTAGCTAGCTGGATACATTACCCAACTATCGCTATGTATATATTTATCATTGAAGAGTGAAGTAAAGAGAGGGGGTGGGAGTGAGCGATGTTATGTTTTTTACCACCAATTGCCATAAAAAGAATTTACCTCAGCTAACTCCAAACTTGTATTGCATGATTTTAAGTCAATTGTCGATCCAGCAACGTGCAAAAGTGCTTCGTCAGGTCTATGGTATTCTAAAGGATGAAGGTGATCCAGAGGATGGAACTTAATTGTTGAGCCCCTTGCAGGACATTTTAGCTGGTAATATTCACATATTATTTGCAAAGATCCATTATTGTTGGCCTACAAAGTGAAGGAGAATGAAGGGATCAGCGAACACCTGAATAACAAACTAATTACAAGCCAGAGCTTGAAAAAAATACTGGGCCTATGCTAAGTAAGATTCAAACCTTTGCCCATTCTACTATATCACTATGCTGACTTGAATCATCTTGACCAGAAAAGGATGCTTCCTCCGTTTCGGTCTCATCAAAATCACTTCTAAAATGTCTATCTTCACTAGGAGAGCCCTGGAAGCTGTAATCCAAAATTAAAAGCACTTCATAGAGGCGATGTTCTCTCAATATTTTGGATATGATAGATATATCACAAAGCAAAAAAAAGGGACACAAATTTATGAGCAGATCGTAAATAAAAGATTGTACTAAGGAGCTAATAGAGGAAGTAATGTACCTAGAGGAAGATTCAGAACTTTCACACTGATGATATCTTAAAAGTGGCAAAACAGCATGCGGTACACCCTTTTCTACCAGTTGTTTGTTATCATCAGTGGAATTATCAGAAGCTTCAGGGACTTGCCTTTCAAGTATAACTTCTTTATTAGCACAATCTATGTCAGTATCAACCATACGCGCCGTGTTATCATTTCCATCTTTCTTTGGGTATACGTACCCTTCGACTCCACACTCCAGCTGAGACATGTCATCAACGGTTCCACTAATCACAGAATCAGTCGTGATTGGTTGGGAGCTTTCTACAGAGCCATTCAGGATGTACTGATCTCTTTCTTCCAATGATCTGCTGGAAGGATTTTCTTCCTTATCATCAATCATAAGGGAATCAAAATCAAGATCACCAACTTGTTTTGTTAACCGCTCCAATCTTTCTTCAGTGAAAATGCTAGAAAAGGGACAAATAACAGTACTTCAGTAGGCACTAGCAACAGAGCAACAACAGCAATTACTTGCGAAGAATCTCTGAATTTTAAGAACAACAGCAAGCATCTGGACAAGCTAGAAAATTCAATCGAAAGAGAAACAAACCTATTTAATACACCAAAGTGAAGGTCAAAAAATGGAAGTCTGGAAAGAATGCAATAACAGCGGCGTGTCGTTAAAATTTGGCGGCTAATACCCAAGCGGGTATGTTGTCCATCTGCAATCATGGAAAGCAATCCAGAGGGTTTATGGACCATTTCCTCAACTAGAACACAGCAACCGTATAGAGTTGAACTATCAGCAACCTACATCAAGAACCTTAGAGTTAAAATACATACTCCAATTTGTCAGCCACCAATTCTTTTGTCTAATTGCTTTTATCTTTTTACCTTAGCATGAGAAAGGGAGCAGAAAAAGTAAACAAAATTGTCCTATTCATAAAGCCAAAGCTGGCACATTTATGCACAGAGTAGACATGAAAGCTGGAAGCCACTTCTTACTGTTGTTTAATTCAAAGAAAGAGCTATTAAATGTTGGTGATAAATCTAAAGTCTACAGCTGAAAGTGTAAGGCACTTCATCTTACTGTTGTATTTTCAAGTGTGTTACACTATTCTAATTGTATATACCTACAGGAACCTGTTTAACAATAAAAACCAGACTACTAAGTAGACCAAAACAGCCGAAAAGTTGTGTAATTTAATACTAACGTTTAAGAATAATGGTGTACATAGAAAATTAAATCTATAAACAGTTCCATGTACAACTTAATGTTATGCTCGATTACAAAAAAGAATGTCAGACGAGATACCTGAAGCCGGAACACAAAGGATAGATCACTTTGTTTAAGGTGTTCCTGGAAAAGTAGCAGCACATTAACACGTATATCCGAATACCATAAGCTTTGTATTACACCACAAAACCAAATTTGCATGCCAAAAACACTGAAGTTAGGTTGATAATTATCAGACAGATGACAAAAGAACAGATAAATATAGCGATTTCTAATGGAAAATAAACAACGGGACAGAATAGTAGTTTCCTCAATACTATAAGTAGATTCTCTTTGGATGGAAAGAATACTTCTTTTAAAAGGGCAATACACTACTCCAGCTCAGGAAATCATTTGGAGGAGTAACATGTTCATTTAAGGATTTTTTTTTTTTTAAATGGTCACTAAATATTTGAAAATATGCCAAATAGCAGATAGTCATCCCTTCATTAATTTACACATCCTTGTTTCTACAAGAAGCCTAAATCTAGAAAAGTATAGAACCCACAGAAATATAGTCCATCAAGGGAACCTAGAACATCCAGCTTCTTCTAGGTCAGAGTATATCCACTGCAAAAATGCATATATGCTTAAAAAAAGTTTCTGAAAACAAAGTCTTTGTGCCTGCATAAAGCCTTCAGTCATTCTGCTATGAATATCTAATTGTCAAATAACGTATTAAGCCTTGTAGAGAGTATTATTATCAGCTGCTTTGCAGTAAATCCCACAACAGTTTGGCTCTTCTTACAGGAATGTGTTCTTAATTATCACTTCGGAGCTTATTATTGAAAGGAATCATCACTACCTGACCCAGAAGTATTTCATTTAACTCACTCATTGATGGAGTTCTCTCAACAGCATGAACCTGTAATCAGATGCACCATTATTGAACTGTCAGAAAAGATCCACTGCAAGTATGGCTGAAAATAGAAGGTAGAGATGCGATAGAAAAAACATTATTGTTTAACCTGGTATAAAATACATTGCATTCCAAGTTCAAGCCATATTTAATTGTATCCTTTTTTCCCCTTGAAAGGAAAAGGAGATTGATGCTTCAGTCAGTTTGTTTTATCTTAAATCAACTAGTCCTTTTTTAATGTTTATTTTTCTTTGTTTTCTTACCTTAGGTGGGAACGGGTAAATGTAATTGCAAGATGGGTGATGGATTACTCATAATATGGTGTATGCTTCAATAAAAGTTTTTTGCTTAATTCTTTACAGAAGTTGACCAACACCAACTGCAACCGCATTTAACACTTGAAATACTGCAAGCTAATCTCCCCTATATATATCAACAATACAATGCAAACTACCCCAAAAGTTCCATGAAAGCATCAGATATTATACGTCAAATAAAAGGGAAAAGGGGCTTGATAGGGATAACCCAACCTCTACTCCAGCTGGAAAGCAGAATGAGAGAAGATCCTTGTATTTCAGTGGGAGTTGCTTCTCTGGAGGGTAAACAAACAAGACCTGAAATACAAAAAAGTAATAACATCTTATTGTCCATGACAATTATACAGTTCTAAGTCTATGCAAATTAAACCCCTAAGAGATTCAACACCTGAGGTTCAAGGTTAGGTTCCACCCGTGATTGACTTTGACCACCGAGTGCGCTTCTAAATCTCCCTGGACCGTCTAGCTTTCTTGAAAAATAAAGCTTTTGAAGCGCTTGAATATCACAGTTAGGATGGACTCCGACAACTACCATACTCTCAAAAAGCCTTGATGGCTCTTTCCAAACTCTATGATCCTGCAAGCTTACATAGTATAATTATCTAACAAAACCAAAAGAACTCTGCAGAGTATAAACTGAAAACCAGGAGTTTAACGTCTATCATTCAGCATCATTGGAACTTCAGGCTGGAATTACTCCCTCAGTCCCAATTTACATGGTGCACTTTTCACTTATTGAAAGTCAATTTGACTCATTTTTAAAGCTAAATTGGATAAAATTAACTTAATATTTATTTTAAAATAAAAATTTAGATATTCAAAAGTTACACGAAAAGAACTATAAGTTGCAATTCTTCTCATATCAATATGATAAAAAATACATCTTAAAATGTTGGTTGGTCAAAGTTCACATAGTTTTGGATCTCGGAAAGCAAAAAGTGCCACATAAATTGAGAAAGAGGGAGTAGTATTTAATTTGTAAAAAATATAGGAACGAAGTAGCATTTGGAGCAAATGCAACTAAAACCAGAATTATATATTGAGGGAACTTTAAATGGATAACTTAATTTCCTGCAATTTAGCAAACAGCAAAAAGATCCAGGGTTAGGCAACCAGCATACCAGGGATTGCAACTGAAACCTAGCCCACTGACGCTTTTGGCTAGTTAGTATTTCCGGGTTGTACGCTCCACTTTTAACTTGAGGGGGACTGGATAAACCTTTCATTAATCTAGAAACTTGACGCTGAAGTTTCTGAAGCTGGCTACCACTATCATCTTTAGATGAATACACAACGGAAGGACGTGGTGACCGAACAGCAGCTGCAGCAGCAGTAACAGCTCTTGCAACATCTTCCGTTGTTTGAAAAAACGATGCACCCCAACCCGGGCTACCTGAATCTTCAATTTTCTCCATTCTCAAAGCTACTCTATCCTACAAAGAAAAGCACGAAAACTCATTGGATGTGATTTCAATGATATAAAGTAGAAATGCTTGAATTTTGGTGCAGATTGCATGTCAGAGCATGCTATACCAAAAACTAAATAAAGTAACAACCCAACCAGTGTAAGTTATTTCAAGTTTCAGCACATCCGCCTCCTAACAAGGAGAACAATAACTTTTTTGTCATTTGATAACTTAAAAATTAAAAAAATTCTCTTTTTAAAATTAAAGAAAAATCCGAGTCCACGTTAAAAATCTGCTGAAGCATCAAGCAGTTAAAAACTAAACAAGTAGTATGCTCGTTCTTGATTATTCATCTTACTCCTTTTAATCAAGATATGGCTATGTATCGTTAAAACAACAGCAAATCAGTTACCAAATGTAAATGTAAAATTGACAAACACTTCATAGCAATCCAGTATCAAAAGGCATATAACTACAGTAATAGCTACATAAAAAATTTCTTTAAAAGAAATAAATTTATCATACTATGGATCATAAAAGTTGCCCTCGGGACTAATCACAAATTACTTTAGTCCAGTCTTACACGTATAGCTCCAGTTCAACTTCTGATCAACCAAAGGACCAAATCCGCACAACAATTATAAGTATATCCAAGCTCAAAAAAGTCACATAAAGTAAGCTACTTCTGTGAACTAATTCTTAGTAAAGGAACAAAAGATCACAACTTTTCACGAAATAGCCACTAAATTTCAACATATCCTAAGCAAAAGCCCTATAAATATGAACAGCTTGGGTTTAACCAAAAATCATTTAACAATCCAAACCAAACCATGAGGCAAAAAATTAAAAATGAATTACTAAAATAAGAAACAAGATGTAAACATCAAATAAATCAAAAATCAAGAGATTTCCACATAAAAATATCACACAAATTGAGGAAATGAAGAAAAAGTTGTTACCTAATTTATCGTCAAATTGGGAAAAGTCGGAGAGAGTGATGCTTTTTTAGATACGTAGGTATCTATCAGATAATAAGAAAAACAGAGGATATAGACAGATGAAAAAGAGAGTAATATTCAGATTCTGTGAAAAGGAAGAAACCCCCAAAGAGAAAGGTGCAAGAAAGAAGAAGAAGAAGAAAAGCATACATGTATGTTTAATTAAGAGTTACTTAGAAATTAACACAATTAGACAAATTAATTAATTAATACTCCTAGTAACATTTCTTTATTTAATTAATTTAATTTTATAAGATCTTCTGAGGAAAATATACTTTAATGAAAAATAATATCAGGACTAAGAGAAAAATAAAAAAGTGAACCCTCGTGTTTGACGAATGATACAACGACATGAGGACGGTCGTTTTCCCTTAATTTATTTTTTGCTTTCTCATTTTGTTTATTAGTCATTTTGTGGTTCAATAACAGTCAAATCTTTCTATAACAGCTTCGTATATTTCAAATATTTTTTGTTGTTATAACGAAGTCCTGTTATAGAGAATATATATTATAATATAACATGAAAATTAGTTCCGAAAAAAATTTAACTTTTACTTAAAACTTGTTTGGGTCATTGTTACATGTCGTTTTATAATGAATTGTATTGCATTATTTAATAAATATAATGTATTGATAGATTGTATCGGGTACCGTCATTTCATGATGTCACACACTAACAATATGAAGAATAGACTTGCAATATTACTAAGAAAAAATAGAATATAAAGTAGAATTATTATATAAAAAATAGAGCAAAGAATAAAATATAATTATTTAATAATAAGGAAGGGCAAGATGAGAGAAAAGGTAAGAAAATGACACTACCACACCAAATCCGTCGTTATGTAAAAATGAATTAATGATACGATATGATAAAATTTAAATAACAATCTAAACAAACATTATATTTATAATAACAATACGGTACAATACAAAACAAAAGTCGTTAATATTAAAATGATACTTATCAAATTTAAACTTGACATGTTATAGTAATAACACTTGGCATAGATTTTATCAAAATAGTATTAAATCTTTGTCTAGTATTCAAAAATCTTCACTTTTCTAAATTTATTAATAAAATTTTTGAATGATATTTACTTAAATTATTTTTTTTATCCTGCCACAACTTTGTTTAAGCAAGGTTTGTTTGGTAGAGTTTGAAATTTAGAAATTAGACTTATTCTAGGATCTAGTTTCAAGATATTCTGGATTGTATGACCTTTTCTTTTCATACACTATTGTTTATCCTTTTCTCTTTCTTTTTCTTTTGGGGTTCGTGGGGAGGAGTTTTCGGGGGGTGGGGGGGGGGGTGGGGTGCGGGGGTGAGGGTGTTGGTAGTTAGCTTGGATGTATTTGACTTAGGAGATATCTAATCTAATCTAAATGTGTACAAGAATCTTATTTTTTCAATGGTTTTCACTTTGTCTCTTATCTTGAAGTTAATTGTGTTGTTTTTTAAAGTTTCGCTGCTAAATGAATTATTTATAATTTTCCAATAATTAATTTATGATTGTTTATCCCACCGCGCTCACGACCTGGTTGGCCTGCCAACGGTAGTGGGAATTCTCCCGTTCCCTGGTCAAAGACTTGGTTGGATGCGGGATGGTCAAAGACTTGGTTGGATGCGGGATCTGTAGGACCGAAAAAATGAGATGTCATGCGGGAACTAGTAAAGCAACACTTGAACAACGAAAAATCAGACAACAAAAGAGAAATATACTAAAAGAGACACAAACATTTAACGTGGTTCGGCCAATCGACCTACATTCACGGCGGAGATGGGCAATCCACTATAATAAAAGAGAGTACAAAATATCGAGAGAACAACCTCACGAAGAGGCAAACACAAGTGACACACTAACACTTGTCCCCTAAAGTTCCCTCTCTAAACACGACTTTCAAACCCCATATGGCTACATTGTGGATGCTACTGAATAAGAAGGAAGGATCCTCAATTTATAGAAGTCCAAACCTTTTCTTACAAGAAAAAGGACTAGTCAAACATGGAAGGATTATAATTTCCTTCTACAAAAAGGAAAATCCAATTATGGTAAATTTTCTTCAAGAAATAGGAAAACCAAATATGGTAAGAAAATCAGGACAACCCCTAACAGGATCTACTCCACGAGGAACGGTATGGACGTAGATGATATAATCACGATCCCTCTTTTCGTACCTCTAGGGATGCTTAACACCACTCATAGTTTGAATTTTTTAGGGAAAAAAATGATAATTTGATTGGATTATGTTCGAGATGTCAACTTGAAATCTCAATGAATCGAGGAGAAAAGTATCTCCCCATTTGAAAAATAGGGTGCTAAAAAAGAAGCCAAAACTTGCTTGTACCAGACTGACAATTTATCATTCTATTGGATCATTGTGAGTCCCGTTGACTGAGATTGGTTCACTATGTCCTGCCTTGACTGCTTATTTTGCCTTGAATACTAACTAATGCCGCCAGAGAGTCTGAGGTGAGTATTGTCGCGTCGCCTCCGACAATTTCTTTTGCTTTATAGCTACAATTCTTATCCTTTCTAAATGGATCGTAAGTCTTTCTTAGTTTAGACTTATAAAGACTATTGTGTCCCTTGTTCTACACAACTGTATACTACTGGCCAATGAAAATGTGTGTAGCAATACGCATGATGTTTTTAAAAAAATAAGGTTGTCCCCAAAGAGACCACGACGCATGATGTTGGATTTTTATAATTAATAAAAATTGGCGTAAAGCTTAGGTTTCTTAAGTATAATGTTTTTGGAATGTTTGTATTGATTGTATTTTTTTCTAAATTGTCTTCTTACATTATAATATTAAGATCTCACAACCATGTTAGTCAAATGTCCAAATACTAAAATGAGTAGAACACATGACCTTTTCTGTTATAGCACTCCAACATAACTAGTTGAGTTAAGACATCAACGGCATTAGATATTATGGTTATAGACTTGCGCTATTGGTGTGTGACAGTTGAAAATTTTTAATACTTTAAATACATACAGTCAGACCTCTCTATGATAGCATCCCTATATATATAATAATATTTCTCTATAAAAGTCAAGTTTTTTTGTAACTAATTTTTATGTTATGTTATAATATATGTTCTCTATAACAGCATTTCGCTGTAATATCTAAAAATATTCGGAACAAATGAGTCCGTCATAGAGAGGTTTGACTGTATAACAAAAGAAAAGGTTCTTAACTCTAAACAAGTTCTGATTTTTTTTTCCAGAAAATCTTCTTCATATAGCTACCAGTACCCGAGGTGACTGTACAAGTCAACAAGTCTCCAGTTGGGGACACAGTTCAAATCTTCCGATTCAAAGGAACAGCAGAGGAAATAGATAGCTACCAGTTCCCGAGATGACTGTATAAGTCAACTCTTGACAGTTGTAAAGTTGCTGCCTGCACACGCTACAGTGCAGAAACAGTGCAGCAGTCAACTTTACGGGGAATGCTCTTTACTTAACTTGCTTACATCATCCAAGTTATTTCATAAATGAGATATTAACATCAAGCAAAGGAAAAACAAATCACATGCACATTCAAGAACTCATCAAGCATTCTATCAAGTCTGTGTCAATCTTGCAAGTGATTCTCAAGGGCATCAAGAACGAAGAACAACATAACCAAGGACCAGTTCCATGTATTGAAGTTATTACATGTCCTTAGTTATGTTGTACCTTTGTTAAAGCACTCTACTTGCAATTCCTACTTAGCTAGTTAGAAGCATTGTGTAGGAAATCTTTGTAAATCATAAACCCTTGTGTTTGTGTCTTGGCTAGAGTTAGTGGAATTGTAAAGTCTTTGTAATAGAGTTATTACAAAGTGGCTTGTAATAGAGTATTACAAGTTAGTTTGAAATTAAGAGGTTAATTCCTATGTTACAAAGGTTGTAATCTAAAGTTGCTTAGTAGTGAAGTTGAAATCCTACAATAGTAGGTCGTGGTTTTTGATCCCATGAACTGGGAGTTTTTCACGTAAAACTCTATTGTGCCATTCACTTACTGCAGTGTAAATGTGTTATGTGGGAACTAATAGAGAACATGGTTCTCTATATAGTTTGGTGGACCCTTAAGTTCTATCAATTGGTATCAGAGCAAGTTTTTTATATAACACCTAGAAAGGATCCTCATGGCTGCTCCACCAAACTTTGAATAAGGTTAGTCTACTTACAGGCCACCTAGGTTCAATGGTCAATACTATGGATGGTAGAAGACAAGGATGCACGACTTCATCATGGCTGAAGACTCCAGGCTGTGGAACGTTATCTGTGACGGTCCTTTTGTCCCTACAAAGAAGGTTGGAGATCCAGTTGTGACAGTTCCTAAGACAAGGAAGGAGTTCAATGATGCTGATCGAAAAGCCATTGAGAAAATTTTTCACGCTAAGAAAATTCTGGTATGTGGAATAGGTCCTGATGAATACAAGAGGATATCTGCTTGTCAATCTGCAAAAGAAATATGGGAGGCTTTACAGACTGCTCACGAGGGAACCACTCAAGTGAAGCAATCCAAGATCGACATGCTCACCACTGAATATGAGCTCTTCAGAATGAAGGACGATGAATCCATTCAAGATATGCACTCGATTCACTTTTATCATCAATGAGTTGCACTCTCTTGGTGAAATCATTTCCCAGAATCAAGATTGTGAGAAAGATCCTCAGCATGCTACCCAGCTTTTGGGAAAGTAAGGTAAACTCTATCACTGAGGCGAAGGATTCGCAAACACTGACCATAGACGAGCCGGTTGGAAATTTGATGACTTACGAAATGAAGAAGAAGAAGAAGAAGAAGAAGAAGAAGAAGGAAATTGAGATAAGAGAACCAAGTAGGGAAAAGAACTTGGTTCTTAAGACAGAAAACAATGACTCAAGCGGTGAAGGCAGTGATATGGCATCCCTGACTAGAAGATTTCAGAAAATGGTTCGCAGGAATTAAGGTATCCCAAAGAGGGGTAGTTCTAGCAAACCAAAGAATTATGACCTTTGTCATAAATGTGGGAAGCCATGACACTTCATCAAGGACTGCCCTCTCCTAAATCAAGAACATTTCTGGCACAACTCAGACAAAGCAGCTAAGAGGAACCTGATTCCTGATAAACGCTTCAAAAGAAAGAATGTCGCTGACAATATTGTGAAGCAAGCTCTTGCAGCATGAGGAGACTCCTCCAGCAAGTCTGAAGAAGAAAATGATAGTGTTGATAGTTCAATGATGACAGTGGAAAGTGAAACAGCTGAGTATGACTCTATTTTTGCCTTGATGGCGCAGTCTGATGATGATGGAGATGACGACGATGATGACGAGGCAAACCTTCTGGATGTTAAAAGAAATTTGAAATCCTATTCTCAAAAGAAGATTATATATTTGGCAAATATTTTAACTGATGCTTATCACAGTCTAATTAATGATAAAAATGTGTTAACCACGGAACTAAGATAAATAGAACACGAGAGAGATGATATAGTGGTGGTTGCGATTGATCTAAGAGAGACCATTGAGAGTTTAGAAAGGGAAATATATACCTTGACTGAGAGAATTGCAAACATGAGCACGAGAGAGATAACATATTGGTAGTAGTTGTAGACCTAAAGGAAATAATTGAGGAACTAAGAAGGAAAAATAGGCATGTGAACACTCAAAAGGGAAATGAATTTGCAAATGAGGCACACCTTAAGCTTGAAAATAAGTTAAGATCAGTGAAATCTAGTATGTGTGTCGAGCTTGAGAATAATAAACAACTTCAGTAAGAACTAGGAAGAGTGAAGAGTGATCTTGAAAATCACTTAAGTGGACTGGTCCTCTGATGCTATCACTGCCTTGTACAAAAACAATAGGGGAAACAGGCAGGGAATCGGGTTCCAAAGGAAAACGACTACCTACAAACCTCATAGCAAGTACGTTACTGTACCTGACAATTGGTTTTGCACTCACTGTGGCAACACTGGGCACTTTAAAGAAAATTATAAGGCCATAATGCAGTCTCAACAGAAAAACAAAGTTTTTGCTAAAAAAATAACTGTTGTTAGGGAACCTGGTCCTTCACATAAAAAATGTGTAAAGCCTGCTTGAACCAAAAGAGCCCTCATTCACCCCTTCATCATTACAAGGGACCCAAACTTGTTTGGGTTCCTAAATGTAACCCTTGATTTCCTTGTGCAGGGAACAATGAAAGGAAGCAGTCAACAACGTTACATGGATAGCGGCTTCTCGAAGCACATGACTGGAAGTACAAATGATTTCCTTTCATTGAAGGCCCTGCAGGGAGGGAGTGTATCCTTTGGAAGGGATATATTCTGGGAGTTGGAAGGATCGAGAAGTCTCTTTCCCACTCTATTGAAATGCGTAATACGTGAAGGGGTTGAAGTATAGCTTGCTGAGTATTTCCCAAATCTCTGACAAGGGTAACAAAGTGGAATTTGTATCTAAAATATGCACAGTCACAAATCTTGTGACTGGTGAAGTGATGTTAGTGGCCAAAAGATACAAAATATTTATGTTGCTAACTTTGATTCCTTGCAAAATTAGTTGTCTGAGTGTTGTTGATGATAATGTTGAGATATGGCACAGAAGGCTGAGTCATGCAAGTTTCACGCTGCTGAACAAATTGGCAAAAAGGACCTGGTTCGTGGTATACCCAAGTCAAGATTCAAGGATCACAGGGTGTGTGATGCATGTGTAAAAGAAAAGCAAGTCAGATCCTCTTTCAAGCCCAAAAAGGAAGTTAGTATCTCAAGGCCACTTGATCTCTTCCATATGGATATATGTGGACCTATGAGGGTGCCAAGTAGAGGAGGAAAGAGGTACATATTTTTGTCATTGTAGATGACTACTCCAGATTTACATGGACTTTGTTCCTCAAAACTAAAGATGAGACTCCAGCTGACATAGAGGAACCTGGTCCCTCAATCACAATATCTGAAGTAGAAAATAGAGTTGTGGATGTTATACATGGAACTCCAGCTGCTGAGGTGAGGAACAAGACACATGGATCAAATCCAGAAGAACTCGGATCCTCTCTTAATAAGATTCAGGTGTCCAACTGGAAGCACAAGAGCTCACACCCTCTTCAAAACATAATCACTCCTCTTGATTTAGGAATTCAAACCAGATCAAAGACAAGAAACACACTTGCCTTCTCAACCTTTCTCTCTCAAATAGGAACCAGGTGGGTATTCAGAAACAAAATTGATGAGTTTGGAAGACCGTTTTTAAACTCGACAAGGCTTTGTATGTTTTAAAGCAGGCTCCCCGTGCTTGGTATGAAAGATTGTCAAAATTCCTTCTAGAAAATGACTTTACAAGAGGAAAATTGACAACACTCTTTTTCTAAAGAAACGAGGAAGGAACCTGTTCATTGTGTAGATCTATGTTGATGACATCATCTTTAGAGCAACAGTTGACTCTCTATGTGAAGAATTTTCAGAACTCGTGCGAAGTGAGTTAGAAATGAGTATGATGGGGAAACTGAATTTCTTCTTAGATTTACAAGTGAAGCAAACTCCCAAGGGGAAAATGATAACTTAATTGAAGTACATCAAGAAGCTGCTGAAGAGATTTGATATGGAGACATCAAAAATCATTGACACTCCCATGCCACAGCTACTCGTCTAGACATGGATAAATCTGGTTCCCCTGTAAATCATATCGTGTATAGAGGTATCACAGGGTCACTTTTGTAGCAGACCATATATTATTTTTAGTGTGGGTTTTTATGTCGGGTTTCAATCTAATCCAAAGGAATCTCATATGAAAGCTGCCAAGAAAATCCTAAGATATCTCAAAGGGATTCAGAAGCAGGTTCTCTACTCAGGAGATAATCTTGACTTAATAGGGTATGCTAAGGTTGACTATGCTGGGTATTTGGTGGATAGGAAAACACTTATGGCATGTCACTTTTTATGGGTTCATGTCTGATTTCATGGGGTACAAGAAAAACAAAACTCAGTGGCCCTCTCTACCGCCGAAGCTGGATATGTGGCTATTGCATCTTGTTGTGCTCAAATATTATGGATTAGACATCAGCTGGAAGATTTTGGTGTGTTCGTTTGAGTGCGTGCCCTTACTGTGTGACAATACTAATGCACTCAATATGTCCAAGAATCCAATTCAACACAAGAGAACAAAGCATATTGATGTGCGACATTACTTTCTCAGAGACAATGTTGAGAAAGGGCACATATGCATGAGTTCTGCAGCACAGAAGATCAAATTGCATATATATTCACCAAACCCTGAGCAGAGAGCATTTTGAAAGAAATCGCCTGGCATTGGGTTGATAAAACCCAACTGAGAACCTAGTCCCTCAATGATTAGCTATGAAAGAAATGTACAGGTAAAATTAGTTAAAAAGTGTTTTCTGGTAAAGTGTAACTCATCTCTATACTGTTACAGGTAGACACGCATGATGATTACAGATCACACAAGCAGCTAGTGCATTTCACGTTAGTCAAAGGATGTTGGCCCTAGAAATGAATGGTTTTGAATATTGATAAAGGAACTCAAAGATGAACCTGGTCCATCACTAGAGACATAGACACACACAGTTAAAGGCGTGTGAGGTGCACATGCAGGAGATAAACAAAATTTGGTAAATAAGAGATATATCCTGATCGAAAAGATGCAAAATGATAAGGAGAAGGACTCCTTATTCAGTAAGAACAAAATCAAAGATAAGGAAGGATTTGAGGAGTTGAGATTAACTAGAACTCTTCCACCAAGGAAGAGTAGCATTAGAACTCTAGTAAATCTCTCGTCTACTAATCCTATATATTGCAGATTGTTCTTATTGTACATGTACGCACAAAAGCATAAGTTAAGCAAGAATTGAGAGCAAAATTAGCAAGGAAATTTTGCAAGCAGTTCGTGTGAGATTTAAGTGTGCAACTCTGAAGCTACTTGAACCAGCTAGAAGAATCAGTTCCAACTGTTGTCTTTTAGTCTAGTTTACTTGTAGTAGGTGATTTCAACTTGTACCTTTTCAGCTTTATCTAGAAGCGTCTGTAATAGGTAATGTGTGTTTCAAGTTATAGCTAACTTGGAGTTTGTTGCAAATAGCTAGAGGCTAGTTTGCCACAAAGGGATTAGAGGTAATCCTAGGTTTACAAAAGAGTTTTTTTGTAAATGTTGTTTGGCTCACTGATTTAGTAAAGAGTTTAGGAAAATCCTACTAGGAAGTAGGTCGTGTTTTTTTACCTTTTGAGCCAGGTGTTTTCCACGTAAAAATATATGTGTTCTTTATTTTCTGTATTTATTATTCCGTAAACAGTAGAGGCTGGAACACATAGAAGAACTTGGTCCTTCTATAACTAGTGCACGCGAAAATCGGACACCACACAAATCACCCTCCCCCCCTCTTATGTGGTATTGACGTTTAGAACATCAATTGGTATCAGAGTGGGTTATCCTTGAAGAGGCTAACACCTTAGGAAAAGATCAAGATGAGTGCACCACCTGGGAACTGGGTAGGACAATCAACCGCTAGGCCTCCACTCTTCAATGGCCAGTACTACTCATGGTGGAAGAACATGATGAGAGATCATACAATTGGTGAAGACTATGAGTTGTGGGACATAGTTAATGATGGTCGTTTGGACACCATGAAAAATAATGTTGAAGGATTAAACGTGCCAAAGACAAGAGCTGACTGCACTGTTGAGGATTTGAGAAAATGGGAAAAAAATGCTAAGTCCAAGAAATGTCTTGTGTATGGACTTGGTCTAGATGAGTACATCAGAATTCAAAGTTGTACTACTGCCAAGGAAATTTGGGACACTTTTCAAGTGGCTCATGAAGGAACTGCTCAAGTGAAGAGATCCAGATGTACTATACTATATTCTCAATATGAGAATTTTTCTATGAAGGAAGAAGAGACCATTCAAGAGATGTACACTAGGTTCACTACACTAACTAATGAATTGAAATCTCTTGGAAGAACTCTTCTTAAGGAAGACAAGGTTGAGAAGATTTTGACAAGGGTTCTGCCAGTCTCTAGGGGGAGCAAGATCACCGCAATTCAAGACTCCAAGAACATTTCAACTCTCAAACTGGATGAGCTAATTGGAAATCTTACTGCCTATGAACTTAGAAGGCAGA